>RJWK010011207.1:0-42370 GCA_004363435.1 Platanista minor | reverse complement strand
AAAAAAAAAAAAAAAAAAAAAAGACACATGCACCCCAATGTTCATTGCAGCACTATTTAGAAAAGCCAGGTCATGGAAGCAACCTAAATGCCTATCAACAGACAAATGGATAAAGAAGATGTGGCACATATATATACAATGGAATATTACTCAGCCATGAAAAGGAATGAAACTGGGTCATTTATAGAGACGTGGATGGACCTAGAGACTGTCATACACAGTGAAGTAAGTCAGAAAGAGAAAAACAAATATCGTATATTAACACATATATGTGGAATCTAGAAAAATGGTACAGATGAACCGGTTTGCAGGGCAGGGGTGGAGACATGGATGTAGAGAACAAACGTATGGACACCAAGGGGGGAAAGCAGGGTGGGGGTGGTGGTGGTGGGATGAATTGAGAGATATGGATTAACATATATACACTGATATGTATAGAATAGATAACTGATAAGAACCTACTGTATAAATAAATAAATAAAATTTTTAAAAAAATTCTTTTCCAATGGAAATTCTATTCCTGAAACACTCACCAAAATAATAATAGAAAGGATCTTCACCAACCTGATTAAGGCATCCATAAATAACCTACAGATAACATAATTGTTATTGTTGAAACTCTTCCATTTTGATGGATTTGCAGTTTCTCTTTGTAGTATTTATCCTTGTTTGATAAAGTCAGCTTTATTGAGGTGAAATTTACATACAATAAAATTCACCCATTTTAAGCATACATTTCAAACTATTTTTTAAAATATGGTCACATAGCCATCACTACAATCATTATATAGATATCCCCTCTGCCTCTATGCAGAAAGTCCTGTCTTCATATCCACCACCTGCTCCAGTCTCTGGAAAGCACTAATATTCAGTCACTATAGATTTTCCTTTTCTAGAATTTCATATAAATGGAATTCTACAACACACATTATTTTGTGCCTGGCTTATTTTACTTAATATAATGCTTTTCACATTCACCCCAAATTTTGTGTGCATCTGTGGGTAGCTATTTTTTAATGCTAAGCTGTATCCCACTTTATGGGTGAAATCACATTTGTTTATCCATTCACCAGTTAGGGTTTGGGTAGTTTCCAGTTTGGAGCTATTATGAATAAAGCTGTAATTATTATTTGTATAAGTCTCTGTATGGACATATATTTTATTTCTTTGAGGGAAATACCTAGAAAGGGGAATTGCTAAGTCACATAGTTGAAGTGTGTGTTTAACTTAATAAAAAGAAAAAAACATCAAATTTCCAAAAGGCCTGTTGCATTTTTATTCCTACAAGAAGTGTATGAGTCCCAGTTGTTATACCTCCTAGCCAACCCTTGCATTTTATTATCTGCTGAGGTTTTAATCTGCATTTTCTAAATAACTAATGATGAGCATCTTTTGTGCCTAGTTGTCATCTGTATATCTTCTTTAGTGAAGTGTTTGTTAGAATGTTTTGACTGTTAGGTTATTTGTTCTCTTATTGAGTGATATAAAATCTTTTTATAATGTGAACACAGGTCTTTTACTAGATACGTGTTTTGTAAATCTATTCTCCTAGTGTGTGGCTTATCTTTTCATTTATTTGAGAGTGCTTTTACAGAGCATTTTTTTTTCCTTTTTAAATTTTGAAGAAGTCTACAAAAATTATCAATGTTTTCTTTTATGGTTTGTGGTTTTTGTGTAAGAAATGTTTGTCTAACCAAAGGCTTCAAAAAAATTAGATAACTGCTTTGTTTACAAATTAGATATATTAAAATAACGATTGTGTAAAAAAATATATCACTAACATATGATTGCTACTAGAATGGGAACTTGAAAAATATCATATTTCTGCAGTGAGGGGCCATTCTTAGCTCACCCTCTTTCCTGGTAAACTTTTGATTATTTTGTCTTTAAAATCCTAATAAAAACATCATGTAATTCCCTCCAACACCATGTTCAAAACAAAGCAACAGTGAGAGGATCAGCCCATGAATTTTCTAAGTTATTTATAGGGCTAAAGCCCCACAAGGGAGGCATTAGATGCACCCACTTTTATTAGATCATATGTTGTTCATAATGGGTTCCTGGAAATTCAGTTGTCTTTTCCTAGGACCCCAGGATGTTATGACCAAAAATATATATTTCAAAACCTCTCCACCTCCAAAGCCCTGCTGAAAAGAAGTTTTGCTGCAGCTTTTAGTTGTTAATATTGAAATATTTCCATTGATGATTATTTGGCGTAGCAAGTTTCAAAACCTTGGTATTTGGAATAGCTTGCTAATGTTTTCTTAAATTACATCCTCTTGTGGGTCCATAAAATCCCAAAGTTATTACAAATAAATAAATGGAGTTTCTCTTCATGATGTAAACCAGCTTTCAATGAAGTCATTGAGGGGAAGTTTGGTTTGGATGGAAGAAGCACCTACCCGGGGCAAGTGCTGCTTTCCACTCACTGGGGGCTGGAGATGCGGTCAGCAGCTGCTCTCAGGCAACTGAATGGAGCAAACCCCCGCTGCTTCATTTCTTGTTTTAACTTCCAGTGGGAAACTCAATGTTTTAAAATGCTCCTTTTTCCTCAAGTCCTCTGCATGTGGTGACCAGGGCCTCGGAGGCAGGTGAAGAGAGAAGCTGTGTTGGTGCTCATTGACCACATCCTTACCCCGTTTCAGACTGAACTAGAGGTCCTGGGGCAATCCTACAGCACGCTGGCACCCCCAGTGCTGGCGAGCCTTGCCCTAAGTCCCACGGTTGCAGCCTTCCCCAGGCACAATGGGAAATATTTAATTCAGGGTGAAAGAAAGGGGGGGATGTGGAGGCTGGATCCTTGGAGAGCAGTAGGCCCTGCAGGCCTTGTCGTGCATGTACTTCTGGGGCACATCCTGGGAGGGAGCAGTTCTCGTGGACCCACCTCATGAGAGCAGCCTCCTGGATACCTGCAGCCATCCCACCCTTCACTGTGGCATGGCTCCAGGGTACATACAAGGCAGAGTGTGACACACAGTTGGGGTGGAAGTAATTACTACTCACATACACAGTTTGGGTCTCCCAGCCCTCCTTGGATGGACAACTTCCATTTCTGCTTCTGCTTTCCCCTGTGTTCAGGATCATAGAGAAATATACTTTTAAAATAATAATATAAGAGGGTTCCAGCTTAAGATGGTGACACAGGAAGATCCTGAACTCACCTCCTCCCACAAACACACTGAATCTACAGATACATATGGAACAATTTCCTCTGAAAAAAACTTAAAAACTGGTAGAGCCACCCTTTCACGTTGGGCACATGAGAGGGAAACCACATCAAAGTGGGTAGAAAAGGCTAAGACACAATCTCTCCTAAACTTCACACCTGGTGTGGCATCCCAAAATCGGGAGGGAACTTAAAACCCAGAGCTTCTCCCTGAGGAGCAAAGGGTTTGTACCCTACATTGGGCATCCCAGGTTTTAAGACCAGCACCTGAGATACGAGCTCCCAGAACATCTGGCTTTGAAAACCAACGGGGCTCACGGCCTTGGGACTCACGGGGCTGTGGCGAACTGAAGAACATCTCTTTTTTTTTTTTTTTTTTTTTTTTTGTGGTACGCGGGCCTCTCACTGCTGTGGCCTCTCCCGTTGCGGAGCACAGGCTCCGGACGCGCAGGCTCAGCGGCCATGGCTCACGGGCCCAGCTGCTCCGCGGCATGCGGGATCTTCCCGGACCGGGGCACGAACCCGTGTCCCCTGCATCGGCAGGCGGACTCCCAACCACTGCGCCACCAGGGAAGCCCTCAAGAACATCTCTTAAGTGGCTCATGTGCAGACTTACCTGGCTCAGGGCCTATTGCAGAAGCAGCCTTTCGAAAAGCACCCAGACTTTATGTGAGAGACTCATTTCCTAATTTTAAAGTGTTGGTCTGAGGGGCAGGGATCTGTTGGAATACTCTCCTGGGATGCAGGCTGGGTGCCATCTTTCTGCTCTCCCTCTGACTTGCTAAAGCCAGCAGGCGCCACGTTTTTGGGTTTTTTTTCCTCTTTCTTCCTTTTTCTCCTTATTTTTCTCTTTATTTTTCTTCTTTTTCTTGTCTTTTTTCCCCACTTTTTTCAGGTAGTGCCACCTTTGTACTCCCCCTCTGCCTTGCTCCAACCAATGGGCACCATCTTTGCACTTTCTCTGCCACACTCAAGTGCCAGCATCTCCTAGAGGGGAGCTTCCACACATGTCTGGTGCCCCAGTTTCTACATCTGGTGATCTGGTTTTTGCAGGTGCCGCCCAGGGGTTACCCCTTGATTGCCTGACTCTGGAGCCCAGGTCGCTTACTAGGTCCTGTGGGACTGTTAACAATCAGAGAGACAGTCCTTGGCAGGTGACTACCTCCAGGGCAATACACAGACAGCACACTGAAACACACCCCCAGCATTTCCATGAAAGAGGTCTACCTGTTGCTCCTGGAGCAGCAGGCTGAGGGGCAGGCTTCAGGTTTGGCACACATCCAGAGGATATGGAGGTGTTCTCAGGGAACGTAAGTTGGGCAATGCCATCTTTGTGCTCTCCTCCTGCCTCACTACAACTCACACTGTTCTGGAGCCCTAATTTTTGTGACTGCTGCCCAAGGGACACCTCTAGATCACCTGGCTCTGGGGGCCAACAGGGCTTAAGTTTGTAGTCCCACAGGACTGTATATATTTGCATTCTTTAAAAGTTGTTGCCTGAGGGTCTGGCTTCCAATCAGCCTGAATCTAGGTGCTAACTGAGATCCTCCCTTTTGGGACACTGACTGGTCTTGGCAAACCCTCAACAACTGGGAGCTATTAATATTAAAAATAAAATAGGCTGTTTGGATGATCACAAAGGTTTGAGAGACAACCAAAAGCCAGGGCAAAGTTGAACAGTTAGTTTCATCTCTTACAGAAGGCCAGTCCTTCAAGATTGGGAGAAATGGCTGTTTCATCTAATACAAAGAAACAAACAGAAAGAGTCAAGCAAAATGAAGAAACAGAGAAATATGTTCCAAACAAAAAAATAAGATAAAACCTCAGGAAAAAAACAAACCTTAATGAAACAAAGATAAGTAATTTCCCTGATAAAGAGTTCAAAGTAATGGTCATAAAGACGCTCACCTCACCTGGGAGAAGAATGGATGAACACAGTGAGGACTTCAACAAAGAGACAGAAAATACAAGAAAGTTCCAAACAGAAGTCCCAAAATTGAAGAATACAATAACTAAACTGAAAAATAACACTACAGGGGTTCAATAGTATATGATGAAGCAGAGGAAAAGATCACTGAACTCAAAGATAGGGCAGGGGAACTCACCCAATCAGAGCAGCAAAAAAAGAAAAATAAAATTTAAAAAAATGAAGACAGTTTTAGGGACTTACAGGGCAACATCAAGCAGACTAACCTTTGCATCATAGGAGTCCCAGAAGGAGAAGAGGAAAAAAAAAAAAAAAAAAGGTAGAAAACTTATTTGAAGAAATAATGGCTGAAAACTTCCCTAACCTGGGGAAAGAAACAAACATCCAGATCCAGGAATCCCAGAGAGTTATGAATAAGATGAACCCAAAGAGACCCACGCCAAGATACATTATAACTAAAATGTTAAAAGTTAAAGACAAGGAGAAAATATTAAAAGTATCAAAAGAAAAACCATTTGTGACATACAAAGGAGTCATCTTAATTTTTCAGCAGAAAGTTTTCAGGGCAGAAGGGAATGGCACAGTATATTCAAAGGGCTGAACGAAAAAACTTTTCCATCCAAGAATTCTCTACCCAGCAGAGTTATCATTCAGAATTGAAGGAGGAATAAAAAATTTTCCAAACAAACAAAACCTAAAGGAGTTCATTACTTTCAATGTAAATAGATTAAATTCTTCAATCAAAAAAACATAGGGTGGCTGGCTGGATGAAAAAACAAGATCCATCTCTATGCTACCTATAAGAGACTCATTTCAGATGTAAGGACATACACAGACTGAAAGTGAAAGGACAGAAAAAGATATTCCTTGCAAACTGAAAGCAAAGGAAAGCTGGATTACCTATATTTGTAATGGACAAAATGGACTTTAAAGCAAAGACTATAAAGAAGGACATTACAAACTGATAAAGGAGTCAATTCAATAGGAACATACAACATTTGTAAATATTTATGCACACAATGTAGGAGCACCTAAACATACAAAGCAAATACTAACAGATCTAATGAAAGAAATAGACAGCAGGACAATAATAGTAGGGGAATTTAATACCCCACTTACATCAATGGATAGATCATCCAGACAGAAAATCAATGAAGAAACACTGGTTTTCAATGACACATTAGGTCAGATGGACTTGACAAATATATACAAAACATTTCATCCAAAAGCAATAGAATACACCTGCTTCTCAAGTGCACATGGGACATTCTCTAGGATCGATCATATGTTAGACCACAAAACAAGTCTTAACAAATTTAAGACTGAAATCAAATCAAAATCTTTTCTGACCACAATAAAACTAGAAATCAACTAAAAGAAAAAAACTGGAAAATCCATAAATGCATGGAAACTAAATGACATGCTACTGAACAACCAATGGGTCAAAGAAGAAATCTAAAGTGAAAGAAAAAAATATCTTGAGACAACTGAAAATGGAAATACAACATACCAAAAGTTATGGAATGCAGCAAAAGCAGTTCTAAGAGGGAAGTACAAAGTGATAAATGCCTACCTCAAGAAATAAGAAAAATCTCAAATAAACAACTTAACTTTACACCTCAAGGATCTAGAAAAGAAAAAATGAAGCCCAAAGCTAAAAGAAGGAAGGAAATAACAAAGATCAGAGAAGAAATAAATGAAAAAGAGACTAACAAGACAATAGAAGAGATCAATAAAACCAAGAGCTTGTTTTAAAAAATCAATAGACAATCTTTTAGCTAGACTAACCAAGAAAAAAAGAGAAGGTATTCAAATAAATAAAATCATAAATGAAAGAGAAAACCTTACAACTGATATCACAGAAACACAATGGCTCATAAGGGACTACTACAAATGATTATACACCAACAAACTGGACAGCCTAGAAGAAATGGGTAAATTCCTAGAAACACACAACCTTCAAAGATGGAATCATGAAGAAATGTAAAATCTGAACAGACTGACTGCTAGAAAGGACACTGAATCAGTAATTTTAAAATACCCCATAAACAAAAGTCTAGGACCAGATGGCTTCAATAGTGAATTCTACCAAACATTTAAAGAAGAAGTAATACCAATTCTTCTTAAACTCTTCCAAAAAGTAGAAGAAAAGCAAACACTTCCAAACTCATTTTACAAGGCCAGCACTACCCAGATCCCAAAATGAGACAATGATACCACAAAAAAAGAAAATTACAGGCTGATGAACAAAGATGCAAAAATCTTCAACAAAATATAAGCAAACCTGATTCAATGATACATTAAAAGGATCATACACAGTAACCAAATGGGATTTATTCCAGGGATGTAAGGATGCTTCAACATCCACAAATCAATCAATGTGATACACCACATTAACAAAATGAAGCATAAAAGTCATTGATCATCTCAATAGATGTAGAAAAAGCATCTGACAAAATTCAGCATCCATTAATGATAAAAAAACTCTCAATAAAGTGTGTATGGAAGGAACATACCCTAACATAATAAAGGCCATCTATGACAAACCCACAGCCAACATCATACTCAATGGTGAAAAACTAAAAGCTATCTCTCTAAGATCAGGAATAAGAAAAGGATGCCCACTCTTGACAATTTTATTCAACATAGCATTGAAAGTCTAGCCAGAGCAAATATAGAAGAGAAATAAAAGGTACCCAAATTGGAAAGGAAGAAGTAAAACTGTCACTATTTGTGGAAGACATGATTTTATATAAACAAAACCCTAAAGTCTCCACTAAAAAACTATTAGAAATAATAAATACTGTGTCAGGATACAAAATCAATATACAGAAATCTGTTGCATTTCTATACACTAATAATTAACTAGCCTAAAGAGAAATTAGGAAAATGATCTCATTTTCAATTGCATCAAAAAGAATAAGATATTTAGGAATAAATTTAACCAGGAGGTAAAAGACCTATATGCTGAAAACTATAAGGCCCTGACAAAAGAAACTGAAGAAGATACAAGTAAATGAAAAACACTCATGGATTGGAAGAATTAAAATGGTTAAAATGCCCATACTACCCAAAGCAATCTACAGATTCAATGCAATGCCTATCAAAATTTCAATGGCATTTTTCACAGAAATAGAACAAGCAATTCTAAAATTTCTATGGAACTACAAAAGACCCCAAATAGCTAAAGCAATCTTGAGAAAAAAGAACATAGCTGGAGGAGTCATGCTCCCTGATTTCGAACTATATTACAAACCTATAGTAATCAAAACAGCATGGTACTGTCATAAAAAACAAACACATAGATCAATGGAACAGAATAGAGAGCCCAGAAATAAACCTATACACATATGGTCAATGAATTTATGACAAAGGAACCAAGAATATACAATGGAGAAGGCAGTCTCTTCAATAGATGGTGCTGGGAAAACAGGACAGTCACATGCAAAAGAACAAAACTGCATCACTATCTTACACCATACACAAAAATTAACTCAAAATGGATTAAAGATTTGAATGCAAGATGTGAAACCATAAAACTCCTAGTAAAAAACATAAGTGGTAAGCTCCTTGACATCACTCTTGGCACTGATTTTTGGATTTGACACCAAACGCAAAGGCAACAAAAGCAAAATTAAATAAGTGGGACTACATCCAACTACAAAGCTTCTGCACAGCAAAGGAAGCTATCAACAAAATGAAAAGGCAGCCTACCAAATGGGAGAAAATATTTGCAAATTGTATATCTGATAAGGCGTTAATATCCAAAATATATAAAAAACTCATACAACTTAACAGGAAAAAAACCAATCCATCTGAAAAACAGGCAGAGGATCTGAATAGAAATTTACCAAAGAAAACATACAGATGGCTAACAGAAAAGGTGCTCAACATCACTAATCATCAAAGAAATGGAAATCAAAACCACAATGAGACATCGCCTCACACCTGTCAGGATGGCTATCATCAAAAAGTCTAGAAATAACAAGTGTTGGCAAAGATGTGGAGGAAAGCAAACCCTCCTACACTGTTGGTGGGGATGTAAGTTGGCACAGCCACTACGGAAAACAGTATGGACGTTCCTCAAAAAAATTAAAAATAGAACTACCATATGATCTAGTAATTCTACTTCTGGGTATTTATCTGAAGAAAACAAAAACACTAACTCAAAAAGATATATGAACCCCCATATTCATTGCAGCATTATTTATAATAGCCAAGATATGGAAACAACCTAAGTGTCCATTGATGGATGAATGATAAAGAAAATGTGGTGTGTGTATATATACATATATATATATATATATATATATATATACACAATGGAATATTATTCAGCCACAAAAAAGAAGGAAATCTTGCCATTTGTGACAAACATAGATGGACCTTGAAGGCATTATGCTAAGTGAAATAAGTCAGAGAAACACAAACAGCATATAATCTTACTTATATGTGGAACCTAAAAAAATAATAATAAAGTAAAAGCCAAGCTCACAGATACAGAGAACAGAATGGTGGTTGCCAGAGGTGGTCAGGGACATTGGGGGTGAGGTGGGTGGGCAAAATTGGTGAAGGGAGTCAAAAGGTAAAAAATTCCACTGATAAAATGAATAAGTCATGAGGATGTAATATACAGCATGGTGACTATAGTTAATAATACTACACTGCATATTTAAAAGTTACCAAAGATAGTAAATCTTAAAAGTTCTCACCACAAGAAAAAAAAGTCTATAACTATGCATGGTGATGAATGTTAACTAGACTTATTGTGGTGATCCTTTCACAATAAACAGAAATATCAAATTGTTATGCTGTACACTTGAAACTAATATTTTGTCAATTATATCTCAATTAAAAAATAAGGACAGTAATTCAGGAGTGTTGTCTAGGATTCAGAGCATGACTTGGAACCATTTTGAGGGCACTGCTACTGATTTTTAGGTAACGTGGGTAGATTGTTGAGCTGCGTCATTCTTTTCCTTATTCATATGATAGGAACAGGCATTTTATCAAACTGTGAAATAGCTCCCAGACTCAGGGTCTTGCTTTTAGATTGCTTTTTTTTGTGGACAACATCCATGTATTTTTTGTTTAACTTTTTATTTTTGTATTGTTTTATCGGAGTATAATTGTCTTACAATGTTGTGTTAGCTTCTGCTGTACAATGAAGTGAATCAGCTATAGGTATACCTATATCCCCTCCCTCTCGGACCTCCCTCCCACCCCTACCCCATCCCACCCATCTAGGTTATCACAGAGCACCCAGCTGGGCTCCCTGTGCTATACAGCAGGTTCCCACTAGCTATCTATTTTGCACATGGTAGTGTATTTATGTTAAAACTAATCTCCCGGGCTTCCCTGGTGGCGCAGTGGTTGAGAGTCCACCTGCCGATGCAGGGGACACAGGTTCGTGTCCCAGTCCAGGAGGATCCCACATGCCACGGAGCGGCTGGGCCCGTGAGCCATGGCCGCTGAGCCTGCGTGTCCGGAGCCTGTGCTCCGCAACGGGAGAGGCCACAACAGTGAGAGGCCCGCGTACCGCAAAAAAAAAAACTAATCTCCCAATTCATCCCACCCTCCCCTTCCCCCCATGTCCACATGTCTGTTCTTTACATCTACGTCTCTATTCCTGCCCTGCACATAGGTTCATCTGTACCAGTTTTCTAGATCCCACATATATGCGTTAATACTTAGATTTGCATCTGTAGCTAAATAGAAATTAACCTGAGAGCTAGAGAGCTTAAGGCTATCAACTGGCTTCAGAGTCAAAGCCTGGTTGCAAGAGAGGTATCTGCTATTGAGTTAGTTCATGCCCAAGATAGAGGGAGAGAACTGAGGATTCTGAATTCACCAGTGCCCCTATTTTCCCAACAGAAATGCACCTACTAGTGCTCAGCAGAGACTGAGAAGCAACTCAGTGTACTGGTTAGAAATATTGGCCCTGAAGTCAGAGAGACCTGCACTCAAATTCCTGCTCTGCCAGTTTAGCACCATTATCTTGGGAACCTCACCATTTTGAGCCCCAGTTTGCATATCTCTCAGATAGGGATCAATACTACTTACTGCATATTGGTAGGTGAAGTTAGATGGCATGTTTAAAACAACTGGCACATAATAGGCCCTCAGTAACCAATCACTAAGACTTCTTCACTTTGGAGTTCAGTTTTTGCCAACCCCCTGGGAACTGTGGCCTCATGTAATAACATGCATTGCTTTTCCTCCTCTAGAAGGTCAGACCCATGAGGATGAGGCAGAGATTTTTATTTCTTTTATTTACAACCATCTCCTCATTGCCTAGAACAATGTTTGCAACCTATGTGTTCAATAAATAAATAAATAACCTCATTCATTCATTTGATATTCATGTAACAAATACTGATTAAATGTCTACTTTATGCCAGGCAACCTCAAAATAATAGGTTCCTTGAGGGACCATGAGAAACCATCTGTGCAGAGATGCGAGGCTCAGGCAAAACAACTAAAAGTTGTTTTCAGGGGTTGCCCAAATGGAAGAAAACTCCATTTCACGTGACAAATTTTCTGCCCCTGGAAACTCTGCAGAATGACCGAAGGAGAGATTAAACTGATCTTGAACTTCATGGGCTTGTGACCCACTGGTAAATTTATTGGCATTTCTGGGTTTTGGAACGTTTCTGTCTTGGCCTTATCAGGTCTGGGAGTTGAAAGACTTCTCTCTCTAATTTTCCTTAGTATATGACTCTTGCTTTTTTCCTCAGTTTTTTTTTTTTTTTAATTTTCCTCCTCTTTCTGACAAGAACATCATTGGGTCCCAAACTCCACAGGTTGAGCCACAGAGAGAGTTGGGACTTAGTGGGGTGGGGACACACCTGCAGAGTTCCCTGTGTTTCCTGAGGACCCACCCCTCTGCAGGCCTTCCCTCTCCCCATAACTCTCAGTCTCACCCCTACATCTGACTGATGTGGCTAATCCCATGATGCCCACATCCATGCTGACTTTCTGGGTATTTACCCATCACCACCAGAATCCCAAGATCCCAAACCATCCCTCTCACTAGGACTCACCTCCACAGAGCTTGGTATATCCCCCAATCCAACCAACTCCCTACCTTCCCAACCCAAGACACCTCCACTGGCTGCCCTCTGGAATGTACAGCCAATCATCTCAGAATCCCTACTGACTGTGGACAAGCTCAGCACCATCATCACTAAGACCAAGCCCTCCACCTGGGCCCCGTTGGCCCCATCTCCTCTCCCTACTCAAGGACAGCACACCTGCATTTGCCCTGCCTTGCCTGCCTCATCTGTGTTTCCATATCAGCATCCAAACGTACTGTTAATTTCCCCCATCTTAAAGAAAACAAAACAAAACAAAACTCAGAGACCAATCCAGGCACAGCCCATTTCTTTACTCTACTTTACAGCAAAACTCCTCAAAAGAGTTGTGTATTCCTGCTGCCTCTAATTCCTTTTCTCCCATTCACTTCCTTTAAATTTTTAAAACTTTTTATTACGAGAAATTTCAATCATGTTTAAACATTCAGAATATTATAATGAACCCCATAATCATATCACCCAGATTTAATAATTATAGGTGAGGGCCTTCCCTGGTAGTCCAGTGGTTAAGACTCTGAGCTTCCAATGCAGGGGGTGCGGGTTCAATTCCTGGTCGGGAACTAACATCCCACATGCTGCGTGGCACGGCCCCAAAAAAAAATTATAGGTGAGATACTTATTTGCTTTGTCCTTGCTGAAGTATTTTAAAGCAAGCCCCAGATAACATGACATTTCTCTCTTAAATACTTCAGAATGCACCTGTAAAAACTAAAAATTTTTCTTGCATAACTTTAATATTATGTAAGAATAATGAGGTAACAATATTGTAATATGTGTTATGTAACAATAATTCCACCTTTTCTCTCTTAAAACCACCTCACTCCACTCAGCTTTGTCCACACTTGTCCCCACTATTCCACACAAATTTCTCTTGCCTAAATCACTCCTGACCAATATATTGCTAAGGAATGGCTATTTCTCATTGGTTGGGTGACCAACCATCCCAGTCGGCTTTGGACTCTGCCAAAGCTGGGAGAGTTCTGAACAAAATAGGGCAGTCGGTCACCCTATTTCTCAGTTCTGATTTTTATCAACTTTTCAGGAGCAATTGACAAGGGTGATTACTCTTTTCTTCTTGAACAACATTCTCTTGTCTTCTGGGACACCACTCTCACTTGGTTCTACACCTCCTCTAGCCACTTCACGGTTACTTTTGCTGATTCTGCTCATCTGCCTGATCTCTGAATCTTGGCATGTTCCAGGGTTCTCCATCCTCAGTCCTCATCTTTCTTCACACTCAAGTCTTTAAATACCGTGTACACACTGATGACGTGCAGATTTCTATCTCCAGCCCATACCTCTCACCTGAACACCAGACTGTTATTCCAGCTAACTCCTTGGCATCTTCCCTTGGAAGTTTTAAAGTCATCTCAAACTTACTAGTCCAAAACCAAACTCTTGATGTCTCCCCTAAAATCTGCTCTTCTCATAGCTCTCCTTAGGACAGTAAATGGCAACTTCATTGTTCTATCTGCTCAGAGCAAAAACCTTACGGTCATGTTTGAGTCCTTCTTCACTCACATACAATCCACCAGCAAATCCTGGTGAATCTTCTTTCAAAAATTATTCATAATCCAACTACTTCTTACTAGCTCCACTGGCATTTCTTGCTCAAATTATTGCAGTACCCTCTTAATTGGTGTCCACCCCAATCCACCATGCTAAAATGCTGTGATTTTTACACCCTCATATTAAAGCTTGAGAAATGGTAAGAATCATGTATTAACAGAGACTTGAAAGTATTTTCCCTGTCAATCTACACCAGATGAATCTATGAAGTCACAGGCATAATATTGATTCTATTTTAATGTTTGATTTTACAAAGAATCCATCCTAGGCTGGATCTAGAGACTTATAATTTAAAAATCAAGTTGCCTAGGACTGTGAAATACTCCTTCTACTTTTATCCATTTCTTAAGCTATACTATACATGAAACAAATAATTTAGTCACTGTTACTTCAATCCTGTTCATACTGACACAGACTTTAAGTATTTTCAGAATGTTTTATAAACTTATATTAAAATGCATGATTCCTATATTAAGACACCCAAGAGTAAGACAGAAACCTGCATATTTGGACTCTATTCAGTGTGCCCATTCCTTGAAGCCAAATTTTCTAGAGGTGGGGCTGTATCACCATAACAACTAATCTTATGTTTTAGTTCTTCATTACTAATAGTGCTTCTCACAAACTTATTTTTAAGTTGCCCAAGCAAAACATTAATCTTTAGCATTGCATCATGGTCTTTATTTTAGAAGCCATTCTTTAAAAAGAAGCAATCCTAATTCTTTTAGAAGAATTCCTTAAAAACTAATAAGACAGGGCTTCCCTGGTGGTGCAGTGGTTGAGAGTCTGCCTGCCGATGCAGGGGACACGGGTTTGTGCCCCGTCCGGGAAGATCCCACATGCCGCGGAGCGGCTGGGCCCGTGAGCCATGGCCACTGAGCCTGCGCGTCCGGAGCCTGTGCTCCACAGCGGGAGAGGCTGCAACAGTGAGAGGCCTGCGTACCGCAAAAAAAAAAAAAAAAAAACTAATAAGACAATTGTTTCACTGCCATGACAAAAATATGTTTCTAATTATCTTTTCCCAGAAGCTTTCCAGCAAACACAACCATTATTATTCATAATTCTCAATGATCAATAAAATATTGGCCAAGCACTTTATTACTAAGATTACATGCAAAGAGGCAGGGAGAATGTTATCTGTGGTTTATCCACCAAGAATCCTAATGGAATACCTACTGTAACCACAAAACCATGCTGAATACTGTAGAGACAAACAGACTTCCCTCTCTGAAAGCCTGGCTGACTTGCTCTGCAAGAATGAAGAGCTGAGTCAATTCTCTGAAAAACCAGTGGGGAAAGAGCAGCTCCTTGAGGAAGGCATCCTCCCTGGAGTGAGGAGGAGGCGTTTCCGGGAGAGGGAGCACTGCCTGGTCCTTTCTTCCCAACACTGAGAAGACTGTGCCTTGGCGAGCACACTTCCATTCTCTCCAATTCGCTGAAGTCACAACATGTCTCTGGACGCAGTTCTTCCAGCTCCCATTAATATAACTGTTGCTAAATCTCCCAAGGCTGTTGTGATATTTCGGATCTCTTCCACAATGTCAAAAGACTTCCACCAATTCCTAATTGCCTGCTGAACTTTACCCCATGTTTGCTCCACCATATCCTTAAGGGGACACGAGTTGCTGTAAAACTTACAATGTGATACAGCATGATCCTCGCCTTTGTTTCTTTGGAGCAGGTCCAGCACCATCATAGTAGACCTTTTTCAGCCATCAACATTTAACACTTTTTTGCCAGAATGAAATGTAGATGGCAGGAGAGGCCACAGCAAAGTAAACAGCCCACTTAACAATACTGCCCTAACACACTCTACCCAGGATTACACAGCAGGACCCTCATGGGCTGACTGTATGTGCGAGATGGTGGGCTGCTGCTCCTTGGGTGACACACTGTTGTCACTGGCTAACAGCATATGTGAATGGGAAATAAATAAATATTTTATATTTTATATATATATATATATATATATATATAAACTGTGAACGCTAATGGAGTACGTAGAGGTTCTATGTGCATAGTAAGTGCCATACCTCTCAGTACCTGAAGTGCTAATCACCTATTAAAACTTTTGATAGGAAAAAATAGCTGAAGACCCTCACAAAGGAGGTTTATTCAGCTCACTTTTACCTAGTTTGATTCAGATTCACCGTATAAATGTTCCATTTGTCTATGTATAAATACTAGCTGACTTTGTCTGCACTGATATAGTCAAGGCTGCACAACCAGTTGAGCAGGAGAGCTAGTAACAGTTTGGGATACTCCTTTAGCTCATACTCATATATCACCTTTGCCAGAATGCCCATAAAATTAAGGTCTCATTGTAAACACTTCCCTACAGATGCCTGGACACCCTCATTCACAGAGAGGCTATCTTCATTTATTTCAAGTGATTTTCTGTACTTCAGATGAAAGAAACAATGGCTGGTTTGGGTCCAATTAGCATCTGCTCCCATTTCCTAATCAACACTCTGATATATTTTGGGGGAATTACCTCTTCCCCCATGTGTAGTTTTGATGGGATGACACTCACTTCCCATAGAGAAGCTGAGGGACTAGGTCCTTTTCCCTCTCATCACGGTAGTAAAGCCACTGGCATACCTGCAATAAGGCCTCAACCAACTGGATGCTTCCTCTCAAGACTTTGAATATTGAGTGACCCAAGGGTGGCAGCTTTGCCTTATCCAGACTGCTCCAGCTATGGTATCATTCCCATACTACAGGCTTCCTCACTTTGGAGCTTGGTTACTGTCCTCCCCAAGCCTGCTTCTCCAGGTTCCCGGTCAATCTGTGAACACCACACAGCATAAATAAACTCTTTTTCACTTGGGTCATCCAGAATCTCTGTCTGTTGCTTACACCACAGCATTCTGACTACCCACCAACATGATTGTGGAAGATATACTGCTAACTCCACAAACAGCTCTTTGGCCTGCAGGAGATGGCTCAATATGCTACTAATGCTTAGGGCTATGTGATTTCATTAAACATGCAGATAAATGACCAGGCTTGTTCCACTGGTGCTCCTTGTGGACTAAGCAACGGCCAGTGTTCTGTTGTGAATCACTTGAATATTCTTCAATCCACTTGACTATTCTGGGCTTTATTTGTCAGTTAAAAAAATAAACTCAAAGCCTTCACTTTTATTAGCCAGCTTAAACTATTTTGGTCCAGGTGAGGCAGTACTATTTCATTTGCATCACATCTCAGCATGCCTACTTAAAAGCCTATAGTGGCATGTGATTCCTCTTTTCTTCCCAGAACTACATGATAAGAAGCTTCCCATTTTGTCTGTCCTTCAAATCATCTATGGGAATAAAAATGCTCCTGGATGTGCTTATCAGAAAATAGTGAAAGATAATCAAGGACCAGGAATGCCTAGATTGAGGCACCTGTAACCGGGAGGAAAGAAAGTCATCTACCCAGAGAGCAAAGTGCCCCAGCAGCCACTTTTATGAGGTTTGTACTCTGAAAAACTCTCACACTTTTAGCTAAAAAGATGTGTGTATTCCACACAAGCAGCCTGAGGGAGGGACTTGTGCTGACACCTGCTGAGAAGGGAACACATAGAAGAGAAAACCGAGAGGTCCTCTGGAACCCCGTGATAGAGGCATCTCTTTACCCCAAGGCTTTGTCTCATGACAACAGCAAAAAGCAAAAACCAAAAACCAGACTGCCCGAGTTGGCATTTTGCCAAGCCTTGTTTATCAGTCAGTCTCTTAAACCAGCCTCCCTGCTGCTTTCCAACATTCGAGAAATCTGGCTTCCACAGGGACCAGCTCAGAGACAGAGTGGTGATTTGGGATTTCTATGTAGATCAACCCAGCCCCAAAGACCCAAGGCATACTGCAGGCACAAAAAGAAAAACTCAGGGGCTTCCCTGGTGGCACAGTGGTTGGGAGTCTGCCTGCCGATGCAGGGGATGCGGGTTCGTGCCCTGGTCCGGGAAGGTCCCACATGCCGCGGAGCGGCTGGGTCCGTGAGCCACGGCCGCTGAGCCTGCGCATCTGGAGCCTGTGCTCTGCAACGGGAGAGGCCACAACAGTGAGAGGTCCACGTACCAAAAAAAAAGAAAAACTCAGAACTGAACACCCATTTGAGTCTCAAAGGATGATCACTTCGAGTGCAGAGAAGTGGGGTTGGAAGGTTGAAGACAAGAGAAAGAGCCAACAGATGAGCCGAAAATACGGATCTAGGGTGTGCAAGTGTACGAGCAAATTTCCCAGTTGGCTGAGGGAGGGAAGAAAGAAGGAAAGGGGGCTGCTGTTTCCCGGTGACTTGACTTCGTTACTTCTTTTTTTCTAGTTGCATTTGTTATTGAGATAAAATTCACTATTTTAAAGTGTATAATTCAGGACTTCCCTGGTGGCGCAGTGGTTAAGAATCCGCCTACCAATGCAGGGGACATGGGTTGGAGCCCTGGTCCAGGAAGATCCCACATGCCGCAGAGCAACTAAGCCCGTGTGCCACAACTACTGAGCCTGCGCTCTAGAGCCCGCGAGCCACAACTACTGAGCCCACGTGCCACAACTACTGAGCCCATGTGCCACAACTGCTGAAGCCCATGTGCCACAACTACTGAGCCTGCACTCTAGAGCTCACGAGCCACAACTACTGAGCCCACGTGCCACAACGAAGTGAAGCCCACACCCCTAGAGCCCATGCTCCGCAACAAGACAAGCCACAGCAATGAGAAGCCCACGCACCACAACGAGAGTGGCCCCCGCTCGCCACAACTAGAGGAAGCCCGCGTGCAGCAACAAAGACCCAACACAGCCAAAAATAAATAAATAAATAAATAAAAATGTATAAAAACTAAAAAAATAAAGTGTATAATTCAGTGTATTTTAATATATTCACAGTGTTGAGTAACCATCACCACTATCTAATTCCAGAACATTTCAATCACCCAAAATAGAAATCCCATACCCATTAACAGTCACTCCCCATTCTTCCAACCCCCCAACCCACTGCAATCACAAATCTATTTTCAGTCTCTATGGATTTGCCTATTCTGGATACTTCATCTGAATGGAATCACATAATATATGGCCTTTCGTTTCTGGCTTCTTCCACTCAGCATAATGTTTCCAAGGCTCATCCATGTTATACCATGTATCAGTACTTATTCCCTTTTGTGCTGAATAATATTCCAGCTCATGGACATACCACATTTGTTGATCCATTCGTCAGTTGATGAACATTTGGATTGTTTCCACTTTTGGGCTGTTATGACTAGTACTGCTGTCAACATTTGTGGGTATGTTTTCAGTTCTCTTGGGTGTACACCTCAGAGTAGAATTGCCGGGCCACAGACTTCATTACTTCTTGAGATTCTTGTTGACAGTGCAGGACTATGGGACAAAATGACCACAATGTAGTCCTTGCTGCCATGCTCCTGGATATGAAGCTCTAAGCACAGAGGGTACCATGTGATGGTTTGATGTGAGCCCATGTTGCCTGCAGGCATGTGGTTGAGACCACAGTCTCCCTGGAAAGAGGAAGTAGAAGGTGATGTGGCAAAGGAAGCCAGGCCAGAGTCAGAGGGCCCTTGCAGGGAGTCCCCACTGCCTCCTGTTGTGAGCTCAGCTCCTCCCCTGAACCAGTGGTCCCACTACATCCCATCCACCACTGCTCTTCCCAGAAACACCAAAACATGGGTCAGGTAGTCAAGTGCATAGGTGCAAAGAGTTGGTAAGATTTTTTAAAGTACTACTCTGATGTCTTAGTTCAGGCTACTGTAACAAACTACCATAGGCTGAATGGCTTATAAACAACAGAAATTTATTTCTCACAGTTCTAGAGGCTGGAAGTCCAAGGTCAGGGTGCCAGCATGGTTCGGTTCTGGTGAGAGATCTCTTGCTGATTATGGACTGCCATTTTCTCTTTGTGTCCTCACATGGCGTGAGGGGTGAGGGAGCTCTCTGAGGCCTCTTTTATAAGGGCACCAATCCTATTTATGAGGGCTCCATTCTTATGATCTAATCACCTTCCAAAGGCCCACCTCCAAATACCATCACATTGAGGATTAGGTTTCAGCAAATGAATCTTGGAGGGACACAAACAGTTCATACCATCTAGAAACTTTACTGATTTATTTTTTTAAGTCTTTTGTCCCTTTATCATTGTGTTCTATGGTGAGAGTCAGAGAACAACTAGGCTGGACACCCTAACTCTTTCTTGTCCCATCTCATGCCCAGATTTTCCTTCTGAGACAAGAGGGATTTAATGATGCTAAATCTGCTGAATCTACACCTTCTGGAAGAAAGCACACTCTGACATTTCTGAACTATTATGATGCTCTGTGCCTTTCTCTTTATTCCCTCTCTCAACTGCTACTCTGGCCAAACAGCCAGAAGAGAAGGCACACCTTTCTCGCAATCTAAGTTTGTCTTTCTCTGACTTCTCAGGCTATTTTATGTTCCTCTCATCCAATAAACCCTGTAGGTACTGTTGCAATAGCTCAGATGGATTCTCATCCTAAAAGTGTAGATTCTCATGAAAGCCACAGGATGGTGATGAGGGCTGTTTTTCGGTCGTGGCGGTGGTGGTGACGGTAGAAGAGGTTGAAATGTTGTTTCTAGAGTTAATTAAAATGAAAAAGGAGAGTCATCCAAATACTGGGTATCAGAGAGCTTTCTGGAAGGAAATGTCTTAACACCTTGAACCTGTGCAGACCTAGCCTAGGTGGCTCATGATGCTGGCAGGTGAGAAGGCCCTACATCTACTTGTGGGAGGATCATTTCAACCACTGGTTTTCAGTGCCTGACTTTATGGGGTGGGTGCTCTGCTAAGAGAAGGGGATACGAAAATGAATAAGATGCAGTACTTGTCCTCACGGAATTTATAATATTAATAGAAATATGTGAGGGAATGTGATGTGTTGGGCAAGAGAAAAGTTGCAGGTTACGAGGGAAAAGGAGGGATGGCAACCAGCAAAGGCAAAGAGCACTTTGCTTCCATGAGTGCTCTGAGGCTTGAAGGTCAGCAAACCATTGTGTGGCTATTCCTCCTGCCTAGACCATTGCAGTGGGAGTGGGGTGGGGGGAGAGGAGAGGAGTTCTATGGATCTAATGAGTCCACCTGGGCCTTTCTTTGTGGCCTTAAATTCAGCAGAGTCACCTTTCTAGACACTACTGAGACCACAAACCCTAGATAATCCTGGTGGTAGAATTGTTTGCTTAGAAAGCAAAAAGATGTTAGTGGCTCTTTTCAGAAATGTGTATATTTTGTAATTAATTAAATCAAGTTAATCACTACAGTCTATGGTAGGTACAGAACCCTCAAATTCTAAGGGCACTGACAACCCATATATTTATACTAATACATTTAAGCAAAAGGGTGCTGGAGCTGGGGGCAGCAGAACCAGCTATAAAAGGCTGCTCCCTCAAAGCCCTGTAGCAGGATGAGCACAGGGCAGGGCTGGAAGGGGCCACCACAATATACTGCAGCCTGGAGGGCTTTCTCCCAGTGGCTTTTGGGATTTCAGCAAAGTTTTCAGATCCCTGTCAAGTGCTCTGAAGAATTTCAATCACAAAGCTGTGACTGGAGCCAGCTTTGGTGAGGTCAGCTGTTGGTCTGGGAGATACTGTGATAATGATTGGCTATTGGGAATTGGCACTTTCTGAAGGACACGTCACTTCATCAGTCATTGTGTCTTTGGATAATGTTTTGTGTCCTTCAGGGCCTTTCATCTGAAACTACCTTGTAAACAAGGACGTCTTGCCCCTGCTGTGAGGTAAGCATCCTTCTTTGAGGAAACTGAAGGAATTCTCCCAGAGTCTGAGGGCAAGCTTCACAAGCAGGACTGGAATTAATCTCCTGTCATGGACTCGTGAAACAATGCTCACTGGCTTCACCCCATCGTCTTCCCCTTGGAAGGCAGGGAAGGCAAAGCAGCACAACAGGAGGCTGTCAATGCTTAAACTGTTAACTAGCATTTTTCCAAAATGTGTTTCTGGTTAGTTTAAAGAAGGATAAACAAGATTTAATAGCTGGCAATGAATCACATTTTTTTCTCCCTAAATGCTATTTGGATCCACTCAAACGCCTGTCATTCTACTTTTGTACAAATAAATAAATCTCCTTTTCTTTTGTGCATTTTTCTCTGTCCTGAATTTCCTAAAATACAATTTGTTTGACGGATGAGTTAAGCAGTTCTGAGATTTGTTTTTGGCTCTGTAGGCAACTGGGTTGTTTTCTCATCATAATTCAGTGGGACAAGGTTATCACCCCACAAACACTAACACCTCATTTAGAACCAGAAGCACTCCCCCACCAGAAGAAAGCAATTGCTAATGCTCTGATATAAGTTTCAGTTGTTACATGTGAAGTTTCCTTGTATTAACATCTCTGCCCTGCCCCTTCCCTTTCCTCTTGTTTTAGTTATGCTGGATGTACTTTGTGTATACAGTCATTCTGAAGTGGAATTACAGACAGAAAGTCAACTTGAGAGGAAGCACAGAGGTGGGCCCCTCATCTGCTTAGGCTTGAGACTCTAGAACCAAGAACCTGACAAATAGGGACAAACCTCACTGTAATCTGAAAGCAAAATGAACACAGAGAGTATTTTTTTCTCCTGCCACATAAGCGTGGATTTTTTTTTAAGACAAAGACCTGTGAAACAGTTGAACTGAAATTAAACCTATGTATTTTCTAAAGTAAGCGTACTGAAATGTTTTCCAAATAGACTCTGATCAAGTTGACATTTCATTTGGTTTCAAGTCCTTGGTTAAACAGAGAGGTGCCTTTTAAATAATTGCCCATTATAATGAAAGATAAGCCAAGTCAATAAAACTATGTTGTAGGTCTTATTTTCAAGTTCTCCTTACTAACACCGAGCCTCTGTGAGCCTGTTTCAAATGCTCTATCAGTGCTTCTCATAATCAGAAATGCTGTTGCCCAGGAAAGGCAGGAAGTTCCAAGAAGAGGGCAAACCCAGAACCTAGAAGTGGGCTTGTGTTTCCACCGGTTCTCAGCTGGGTGGTTGGGAATGAAGAGGGAGTAGTTCTGCCATCCCATCTCTCCCCATTCCAACCATACAAGTTCAAGCACAAAGCCTTGAAGCAACACAGCCAAGTCTGAAGATTATTTCCCCCAAGGTTTTCAGGAGATTTATTTCTACAGCAGTACTGTTTAAATGTGCCTTTCAGTACTTAGCATATTGAATTGCAATAATCTGTTTACAAGCCTATAGTTATCTCAAGAGTAAAGAGTGTACCATCTATGAATCTCCCAGTATCTAGCACAGAGCATATTAGATAACCTTTAAAGGATTAAATGAGTGATGCATGAATGAAAGAATACCAAATGGCATTGATTAATAATCAATTTCCTTTCCCAACATTCATTTATCAGCCATGTGTAATAAAATATATAGTTTTTTTAAAAAGTAACATTAAGAGTATGATTTTCATTAAGTTTCATGAAATTTTGAAAACAGCTTATGGGGTTTCATCATTATGTCCACTGGGTCCTGGCATCCAAGAAAACTGAGCTGGGAACTACTGGCACAGGCCCGTGGTTCTCAGCCTTGAGTGGGCGTTAGAATCACCTCAAGGGCTTCTGTTAACATATTGCTGGGCCCACTTCCAGAGGTTCTACCCAGTAGGTTTGGGATAACGCTGATGCTACTGGTCCACGGACCACACTTTGAGAAACACTGGTTTAAGAGAATGAGTAGGGTGGTGGATGATTTCTTGTGCTGACTAAACTGCATGACCTTCAATAGACCATTCACCCATCTCATAGTGGCCCACGGAGATGGAAAGAGACAATGACACCTTATATCCACAGAGAATTTCAAAACACAAACCCTGTATCACTTACGTGAGCACACCTTTCTCAACCTTACTCACAGGGATGTAAGCTACAAGTGAGAAAGGAAGTAAATACAATGGTGCTTTGGAAAATCAGAAGTACTACAGAAATGTATTGTTTTATCATCACAAAGATGCAAACTTTATCTTGGGCTTTTCCCACTAGGGCCTCCCTGGGTTGGACCTCTTAGCATAGAAATACTGATGTTAATTTAAGGAAACAAACCCACTAGGTTAGGAAACATGAAAAATAGCTGAAAAGTTTTATGTGTTGGGGTTTGCATGCTGGAGGAATCCATGATTTTCTGGGTATTCTACTGAGCTGATACAGAAGGACGGGCGTCTATTCAGTATCTGTGCGTTATGTCTCTACCCACTGATGCCATAAGCACCAGGGTTGTTTCCTGGCGATCTGTGCACTCACGTGGCCTAGCTGCTGGCAGTCCTGACTCTAACATTAATCAACTTGACATCTGGAACCAACCTGAGGCAACCCATCTGATTGCCACAGATGCCTTTACTTTTCAGCTGTCAGCAAGGAGATTATTCAGTTTAGGGTGCCAGGTCTACACCACACAGTCTGCATGGAGGGTTGAGTGGGTGTTAGAAAGTAAGCTGAATAATCTGGGACTGTGGGTGAGACAAAAATTTCCCTCAGTAATATGTCAACTCGAGCCTACCCCAGGAAGGCATTTTGCCTGCAGCAGCAAAATTACTGTGGTTGGGTAGAGCTGACTAGATTATGTTCTACATATCCTTGAAGTGCATATTTTGCCCATTTTTGCAAATTACAACATCCTTGAGCTAATTATGTAGCAGCGGCAGCAGCTACTTTCAAAACCCTTTAGCACCCATTGGTCAGCTACAGCTAGGACTGCATTCTTTAGTGGCACTGGGGAAGATGTCAAAACCTCTCCTTAGGTGAGTTCCAAAGAAGCCTAGGCACTGCTTGGTGACTAGTAACCTACTCATTGTCATCATTACGACAGTAGTATGGGACTGGGCTGGTGGGCACAATGTCAGTTACACCCCTTTTCTATTTTAGCATTTCATGCACTCTAATATGGGAAATGAGGCCCAGGACAGTGTCCAGAAGAGCAGCTTGTTGGAAATTGCTCTGTGATATGCTAGGATGATGCAGGCAATAAGAAATCAAACTTTACCTCATGGAGGAAAAAGAAATATATAGATAACATTGTAAATCAGTCGGGAGTCAACATCTACCTAGATTGTCACCCACCATTTCATGGCATTGATTTCTCAAAGCCTAAAACCATGAAGAACCTAAACCAGGACAGAAGGGCATCCTGGCCTCCCATGTTCACTGATTTAATTTTCCCCTCAGAACACACACAGCCCCATAATTAGAACATTTACCAACCATAAATACAATTTAAACTCTGTACACGTGTGCCTACATGTGTGGAGAAACTTAGGCTGAGATACGGTTTCAATAAAAACTGTCCTTCTGCGCTGATTAGAATGTGTAAAGAGGAAATCTGTTTATACCACAATCTACTCAAAACTTGTGTTGGCAGCAACACTCTCGGCTAATAAATGTCAATAGCAAAGCTACATGGAAGGTATGAATTAAACTACTCACAATCTGGAGATTCAGAGCTCAGTCTAAATGGCATGTCCAACTCGTTGTGCCATGTCCGCCGTGAAGGAATGCCATAAGCCCAGGCCAGCTCAGACTGCTAACAAAGGGGATGTGCTCAATGATGTTCCTCCGTCTGTTGAGTTCAAGTCCACCCGCAAACAGAAAGGAGGTTTTAGAGGAAACTGCAGAGTCCTGCAATGTTTTGGTAAGGCGTTAGTATTTATTCTCCATCTTTTCAAATAATGGCGGTATCATTCTGGATCTATAGTAGCATGAAGAATGAGATAATTGGATTAACTAGAAATCACCAGGGCATTTAATTTTTTTTATGCTCCATTTTTCATTTCTTGTTGATTTCATAAAAACCAGAAACCAAGCACTGTCCATGGAGTCTATCCGCCCATGTATTCATCCCGACCAATAGCAGCCCTGGTCTGATTAATGCAAGATCCCCTGAGGGTCTATGGAACTCAGAAGAACCCTTGGTCACACTCAAGAACTAGTAGGAAGAGGAAAAACACAAGTAGAAGAGCTGAAGGTGGTGAAAAATCACAAGTGAAAAATAGAGAGTCTATCCAAAGGTAGAGTGAGGGTGTGGTATGGGGTAGCCTGCTGGGAGGGGTGGCTGTGTCTCTTCCTAGAGGATTATTAAAGAGCCATTTTAGGATAACATTGGTATGTCCAGGGGTATTGGTGAGAGCCATAGAAAAAATCTCCAGGTGATACAGAGTCTTCTCCTTCAGGCTGGCTGTAGGATAATCTACATTTATTGAGTTGGAGGGAAAGGTGAGGGGGCAGCTTGCCCATAAAAACAGTAGTAAAAAACAACAACAATTATAATATCAGCAAATACGTGCTACCTGCCAGACACTGCTTATTAACACATTAACACATTTATTAACTCATTTAATCATAACTACCACCACCCTAGGAAGTAGATGTTATTATCACCCCCATTTTACAGATGAAGAAACTGAGGCACAGAGGTGCAGAAACTTCCCAAAGTCATCTAGTCAGTAAGGGGTGAAGGCAGACTCAGGCAGCTCCCTCAGAGTCCGGTGCATTAGCTTGAGTCTCTATTGCCTCTCAAAAGAACCAGGACCCAGCATACTGAGCACTGTTCTAAGCCCTTTGCTTGCACTCACCCATTGAGTCCTCCCTACAATGCTGTAGGCAGGTACTATTATTCTCCCTATTCTGCAGATGTGGGCCTCGGGCACTGAAAGCTAAGTATGCATCACAGGTAAGAAGAGCTCCAGAGCCCTTGCTTGTAACCGTTGCTCCATGCTGCTTCCCCACAGGCTGGCAAAAGTCAACTGAACATACTCGAGTCCCCTCTATCTTTTCTTCTGCCCCATTGCACTTTCTCTCACTCCAGGCTCTGCCAGAACCCCTGTTACACTCCTGAGTGACTGAGTTTTTATTTGCCTGCCCAGTGCTGTCAGAGGCAGTACGACATGGGGCCACCTCCTCAGACCAGCTACTTCTCTGGGTTCCTCAGGCATTCTCTCAGATCCGATTCACAAAGGCGAAGGCTGTGTGCACCCAACTAAAGACAAAGAGAGAGTCCAGATGATTTAGACTCAAGGAAAACTCCAGGTAGCAGTACAGTCATGTATAATATAAAGCACTTTCAACATATTAGACCAGTGCTTTCAAACAGGTTTTTTCATTTCATTCTCTTACCAACTCTGAGAAGCAGCCATCGTTGTCTCTAATATTAAGAGAAATACTTAAATTCAAGAAAAGCTTTGCAACTTACCCAAGATCACACATCTAGTAAAAATCACAGCTGGGACTCAGAATCCATCTCTATATTATGATGCTGCATCACAAAAGAACAATCTTTCCTTCTGCCCTTTATTAGCCCTAAATACTAACAACAACAGAAAAAAAAAAAAAAAAAAAACGGGCTCTGCCCTCAGCTCTCGGGACAAGAGTGGTCATCAGCTCTAATGGACCACGTGTCTATTCATCCATGCAGCCCCAGACGTCCACAGGAGGTGGGACAGGCTCTCTGTTGCTTCATTTCTATGACCTCTCTTTTCAGATGAGATCAGTCTCCACACCCCACCCTGCAGTGCATTTCTGGGGAGCTGGAAGCAGAGGGTCTTCCATAAAGGGCCCTCTTCTGTAAAATACCATTCCTCTGTTCTCCTGAGAGCCCTGGTTAGCTGACCTTTCAGACACGATGAAAGATAGCTCTTTTCGGTTTATTTTCCCCAGATAGTTGGAGGAATGTTGTTCTGGGCTCGTGTTCAGTGGGTTTGTGTTTTTTGTTGCTGTAATGGTGTTTTGCTATAGTGGTATTACCATATTTTGGAAGTTTTCTAAACCATTGCTTATGCACCCAGGGGTGACTATTAAAATGATGAGGCCATTTTTATAAATCACAAAAATAAATAAATGTATAAAAGTGCGTTAATAAAATGGGCAAAGCTAACTCGGCTAAAGAAACAACTGAAAGTGTTTTTCATAATGTAAAGTGAGTTTCATGACCCAGAAGAAGTCTACAGAATTAAAATTCTGTACATTTTAAGGAAAAAAATAAGTATGTATGAATAGTGTATATGAATGATAAGATAAATGGTAAATACTGACTTTGATTTTATATTTTATCTGGGTATCTATTAGATGGAAGAAATATAAATGGAAAAACATAAGCATACATGCATTAGGAATAACTATGTTATGTCTTATTTACATATAATCATTGTTTTAACAGAATCAAAACATGCATGATAGTTTTTTTGAGTTGCTTTTTTTTTTAAGTGGCTTTTTGTTCTTTCTCATCCAATATCTACGATCTTTACCACATCTGAAGTGTTACCCACATAAGATATCATAGTCAGAACCCGCCAAGAAACATCAGAAATTAGACTTTCTGGATCACATACCAACCTTCCTCCCTCTCCCCATCCATTGCCTCTACCTGCCTCATCCACTGCTCTGCCAGGAGCATGGCCTCCACTAATTGGGGTTTCACTGACTGTACAGAAACTTACTCCTAGTCTCCCTGGTCATCCCTGAAAACTCACATAGGTAGTTTCCCAAAGGAGAAGAAACTGATTGCCAAATGCTCTGTGTGCTGGGCAAGATTTCCATGAACATGTGAATACATTCATGGAGGAAATAAAAATTAAGTACTTGATAATTTCATCAATGGGAAAAAATTCAACTGTTTACAGGTTGACTAAAGTTTTTAAATGTGTGTTTTGTTTCAGATATTTTAGGGGCAGGCAGGGCTTTTGACCTTCAGATGGAGGGGGGGGAAACTGGGTGAGTATGGAGGTTCCAGGCAGTATCTCACCTACAGGGCTCCTCCAGGCTCTTTCAGGCTGCCCATCAGTGGTGCTGACCATGGCCTGGGCCTCAGTCTTCTGGCACAGGTGCTGGACAGATCTGACAGCATAGGCTCATTATGGATGATTACAGATATAAACTTTGGGCAAGATCTGAAGAAAGCAGGTTTCAGACCAATTGGACTTAAACTAGCTATGTTTCATTTTATTATTATTATTTTTTTTTGTGGTACGCAGGCCTCTCACTGTTGTGGCCTCTCCCATTGCGGAGCACAGGCTCCAGGACGCGCAGGCTCAGCGGCCATGGCTCACGGGCCCAGCCGCTTCGCGGCATGTGGGATCTTCCCGGACCCGGGCACGAACCCGTGTCCCCTGCATCGGCAGGCGGACTCTCAACCACTGTGCCACCAGGGAAGCCCTAGCTATGTTTTAAATGACAGAGGTAATGGGCCATGAGGGTCATCCTACCACATCCCACATTATTAAGGGAGGGGGGCACCTCTTCCCACAGAGCAACACCATGAAGAGGCAAGTGGTCAAAGATCAAGTCTTCTGCCAACTACAGAGCTGATAAGACTCCGATCACCTATAAAACATTCGGTGCTCTGCGTGTGTGGTCTGAAAAATCAAACCAAACGAAGTGAAGGTTTTGGTGGAGGGTGGCAGGGGAGGGAGAGGGTGAGCAGAATCAAAACAGCAACTGTATCTGGATTTGTTTTTAACTCTCCCAAATAAATGCATGTGGAGGAACAGAATCAAACATTTTTCTCAAGCAGAAAGAATTATTTTGCCTTCAAACACCAACCAGGTAGATATGGTCCCAAAAATGACTAGAAACGCAGCGGTGTTCCACTGTGGTTGTCCTTTCTAATCACATACCAAATTCCAAGTACTTTTTGTAAATTACTTACAGGCAATTAAGTCCTTTAGATTCATCCTGTGATGGTGGCAGTTTTGTTGGGCCGTGTTTGTCGTAGAGCAGCTGCTGAGATGCTAGCAGGAAAAATAGCCACATGATTCTTCAGCTCATAATCCAGTCAGTTTATTTTCCTGAGATTACATTTGGGCATCATATCCACGCAAATAGCAAGGCAAGTAGCTCTGGGTCAAAAGCCAGAAAATGAAGCTCCCTAACCTCCCCACAGGTAGAGAATGATCAGATAATGTATTTGGCCTTTTCCTCCCCACCTCACCCCTACACATGCAGACACACACCATGAATTCCAGATTTGCCCTTCAGTTGCTTCCCGTGCACGCTGCAAGAGCAGAAGAGGCGGGGGAAAAAGCACAAAGCTGAGCCAGGCCCCACTGGTTGCTAGCTTCCCAATCTCCTCATCTAGTTTTCCCTCCAACATGACCTGAAGACCACTTGGGTTACCCGGAAAAGATTCCTGTGACCTGTGCCATTCCTCACGCTTTGACTGTGCTGCCATTCTCACTGTGTTCCCTCGGCAATACTTTGTAGGCCCTTCCTACCTCTTTAATGGACACGAATACCCTAAGTTTTCTAAGTCTTTTCTCCCCAAGCAAGTGAGAAGCTCCAAAAGGGCAGGGAACACATCTGATCCTTTCCTACCCTTCATTATTGCTAGTACAGTGCTAACTAAGCAAATAGCAGTCTCTCAAAAACAAATTGTGTGAGGAGTCTCTTTGGTGTAAGTTTGGTCACCTGTAGTAGATGGGTAAGGAGGACAAAAGAAAGCAAACATCAAGGAGGACAATTAGTAAGGCAGAGGCGGAGGCGGCCTCCACTAAGAAACCCTGTTAAACTAAAACCCTGTTTTGGGCTTCCCTGGTGGCTTAGTGGTTGGGAGTCCGCCTGCTGATGCGGGGGACGCGGGTTCGTGCCCGGGTCCAGGAAGATCCCACAAGCCGCGGAGCGGCTGGGCCCGTGAGCCATGGCCGCTGAGCCTGCGCGTCCGGAGCCTGTGCTCCGCAGCGGGAGAGGCCACAACGGTGAGAGGCCCGCATACCACAAAAAACAACAACAAAAAACAAAAAAACAAACAAAACAACAACAACAAAAATAAAACCCTGTTTTTACAATGGCCCTGATATGTGAACACTATACTCTGAGATAATTCTGTTGTCTTTCTTTCTATACTTTGCGGCTAGGCTGACCATGAATAAAAAGTATAACCTTAACCTTAAAATCATTGCTTTTCAGGACAAACCTTCCAATTTGTCTTCACCGATTGACTAAAACTAGTTTCTATAGCTGGGATGCTTTCACATTCTCTGTGGATTTGTTTTTGGTAGAAAGTACTGGAAAGGCCACAAAATAAAATGCTCAAGGATCTGAAAAGAGAGACTGCCCCTTATAATTTAGACCTGTATTCAAGTTGTTAAATAAATTTAAATTCTCATTGCTTTTGGGGGGCAGGGAGAGGTGTGGTCATGAGTTAATGGATTATTTGCCTTTTGAAATTTAAGGGATGATGTAGGTTGGAATTTTCACTCCTTTTCCCCCAGAATATTTTGCTTTTTAAAATTACTTATATCCAGCATAATAATAAGTCATATGAGACATGAACTGAAGGTAGTAGAGGGAACTGAGGGCAGGTCATCGTGAGGCGTTGTGCGGGAGCTTTTTCCTTCCAACTTTGGAAAAGATGGACTCTTTGTGGGATGTGGGCTCTGGCCTTAGATCTTTGCTTTCCTGCATTTGCCCAGGAGCAGGCCTCCACCTTAATGGAGTTACCAAAGGTCACTTTAACTGCTAGGACTAAAATTTGGGTCTTCCTTTGTAGAGGAGCCCCTTACTGATCTTATGGCCTTCCACAGATAATTCTGACTGTTTCTGGTACTGAGGTTTCAATGATCAACTGAATATTCTTCTCCTTGTACCTTCCTCAAGTTGGCCTTGGTCACATTTTGTACTGTGTGTAAATCATTACGGTTATTTCCTCTGCCAACTGCTCCTCCCCTTGAAAGAGTCAGTTAGCATGGGATACAGAGGAAATGGCTAATTTCTACCAGGACACTGGGACAACAGCCTGAATTAAGGCGGCATACGTCTGTCAACAGCTTCATTTTTGCATTCTTTTTTCACTCCTCAATCCTTGGGCCAAAGAAGCCCCAGCATCAGACTCACACCCTCACCGGTCTCCCCACCCCACCCCACCCTGGACGCAGAGTCTGCTCCCCAGAGCAGACCGAGAAGCAGCCTGGCGGTGGGAGGTGAGCCTTGCCACCAACCCGAGGCTTTTCACCGCCGGCGTGGATTAAGTAACACCCGCAAAATCAGCATTTGCACACATGCCAGGGGCTGATTATGGGCCTCTCAGCCAGGGCAGCCGACACTACTTCAGAGCAATTTCTCCAATTTCAACCCCCCCAGGAAAGTCGGGGCGAGGCTCCAACGCACACTCCCGGGCTCCGGAGCCGGTTACGCAGCCGTCTCGCGGCTGCCCACGGGCCAAAAGAACAAGACTGCCCCCCACCCACACCGCTGCGGGCCGCCGCTCCACGCTGCATTGACGGGCTCCCTTTCCTCGACACAGCCTGAGAAAGGAGACTTGTCCCCCCTGGGAGCACCGAACCGTCTCTTTGCGGCCCGTGAAAGGGCTAGATGGCCCTGAGCCGTCTACACCTCCATCCATCCTCAATCTGCGAAACACACAAGGTCAGAGACCCCTCCGTTCCGGGCTTGCGCCACTTCCCTGCGGTTTCACGATGTGTCACTCGGAAAGCTGGGCCCGAAGCTCCGGATCGCGGTTCGGAGAAAAGAGACGCAAAAGAGTCTCCGGGACGGAAGGAGGGGGCTGCTGGGGGTCGTTCAGTATCAGCCACCCTAGCCCACCCCACAGCAGACAGAAGGCGTCAGGGCTTTGTCCCCTGGGACCCTATTGCTCCCGGGCTGCCCGGCCACCTCCTCTGACCTATGCGTCTGCGTCTCTGGCCAAAGACCAACTGGTTTTCAAATAGAGTAAACCCCAGGATCTGACTTTCCTTTACAGGACCAAGAAGCTCGTAATGGACGGTTATTAGCAGTACAAAGCCTGTACGATTCGTAGCGTTGGTTCAATATTTCGGTGTCGCACTGAAAATGTTGCGCATGTAAAACAATTTCCCCGACATAAGGGTAAACAGTACCGTTTGAACTGCGAGATGAAAACAGATGGGATATCGCAAACAGTTCCCCAAAATACAACAGACTTCTGAGCCAATTACACGTGGTTAGTTAGCTCTGAATGGCAGAGGAAATAGGTTTCTTTGCTGCTAAATGTCACAAAAGTCACCTAAAGGCAGAGAAGCCTCTCTGTTTCCTGCTAAAATTAATCTGTGCTGGAGCACTTGGAAAAAGCATAACAACCCTTCTCCCCCCAACCCCAGGCCTCCCCAAGGCCACCCCGTCCCCGCCGCCGGATTTCAGGCGTTTGTGAAAGAACTGTTTCGCTTGGGGATCGGGGCTCTAGGGCTTCGAAGTCTAAACGCGCCCGTCGAGAAAACTGGAGAAGGGAAAGAAAATTCGGCAAGCGCTCGTTAGCATGGAGGGCCCAAGGAGCACGCGGGGGACACAGACCCCGAGCGCCGAGGGTGCCTGCGGCCTTCTCTCCCCCGCACGCATGCCTCGACCCGGCGGAGCGAGAAGACAGAGGTCAGCGAGGCTGCCTTCGATGTCGGCCGACTGTCAGGGCTGCACCATGTGCAAAAGAACACGGAGCCCGGCCTCACGGGCGCCCAGGAAAACTCCCGAGAGGCCACAGGACCCGGCCGCGGGGCTGCCGGGCGGAAGCCTGGCTCGGGGCGGGCTCGGGCCGGAAGGAAGCGGCGAGCCCTGCGCTCCAGGCCGGTCAGGCGCCCCCGGGCTGGTACGGGGCGCGGAGACTCAGGGGAGGCGGTGGGCAGGGCCGGGCCTGAGCCCGGGAGACTGAATCTCGGAGGCGGGAGGCCTTGGAGACGGCCGGCCCAGCCCGCCTGAGACCCTCCCGGAGAGAGACCGGGTGGGACGCGCCGGCTCCGAGCTCCTCCGGGCGCTGCGCAGGGCCCGGGTCATCGCGCTCCTGGGCTCCGGAAGCCTCGCTGGCGGGGCGGCCGGGCGGGAGGAATTAGCTTAGGCCGCGCAGCCCCGCTCCCGGGAGCCGCGTGCAGGGTTCAGCCGTGTTTCAGTTGCCCTCTGACCTGACCCTGGGCGCACAAAGGCCTCCCGGGTGCGCCGCCTTGGCCCAGCCTTCCAGTCGCTGCCAAATTAATGAGCCCACGTCAGGTTGGGTTTACAGCTCGGCCGGGAAGCAGCCGAGTGGAAAATGAGCCCGGGCCCGCTCGGAGGTACCCGCACGGGTGCAGAGGCCGCCTGGCGTCCTTGCGGCCGGGGACGTCGAGGCCCGCGCAGAGCTGTCTTCAGCTCTCCACACGCTCTCCCGCTGGCCCTGAGGGAGCGGACCGCCCAGGGAAACCTGCCGGCCTGGGAGAAGCGGCCCTCTTACTTTCTTCCCACAACACAAACTCCACAGTTAACATCCCAGTATCACAGGCTAGGCGTGCTCGACACGGGTCGTCGGGTTGCGGCTTGGTGACCCTTCCGCGTCTTTGCTGCGCCCCGGGCTGCTGGGCTTTGGCGGCCACGAAGCCGTTCGCCCTGAGCACGGAGGACCCGGAAGGTGGGCATAGGACCCACCCCCTTCCAGCAGCACGGGTCTGGGAGGCGTTTTTCATCTGCTGCTGGGTGCTCGGTTTTGAAAGCCAGAGGTAAAAGTCAAAAAGGGATTTGTTTATTTTGAATAAAGGTCTATCTGCTAGTTCATCCCGAAGTCTTGAAGACTGGCTGATGGCTCTGCTCTCTTACTGCCCTTTAAACGCTGTGATGAATTCGGTTCAAGAAACATGATTAAATCTGATAAAGCTTGAGGTATGGATTTCTCTTATTCCTTCCAGATTTTTCAAATATATTAAAAGAAAGCACTTTCATCTAAAAAACACTCAAAGTGTCAGAAAAGCCATGTCCTGAAGAAGCCCTCTTTCCCTGCAGCTTTGTTTGCTGTTGAGAACCACGCAAACAACAGCATTGGGAGCAACTGGTGTGAAGTTACTTAGAATCATGTATCACTCCTGCATCTTCCTCATCCTTGCTTCAAAGAGCACTGCCTTTCAGAAGTGGAGGGCCCCGCCACAGACCCCTTTTCTTCTGGTGACCTAAGTAAGGGTAGCACTAGGTCACCTCTCATGACGCCCCACACTTACTCATCAGTGTCCCTTGTCTAGATTCCACACACACCCCTCTTGGCATCCTCTGGGCACTAACCCTTGCAGATGTAGCTGCCTGGAGTCCACACCTTCCTCTGAAATCTCAGTGTACTTGGAAAATCAAGTTGCCTTGATGTCAAGCAATCACTACCTTTAAAGGTGTTCAGTATCTCACAGAGTGCACACAAGTACTTGATGTACTATGATTATCTTTTTAGGTAAACTATCTCCTCAACTAAAATTTTAACGTATTAGGAACAATGACCAAGACCAATTGTCTCTGTTGTCCTACAGTGCAGTGCCAGATCAAGAAATGTTACCTATGTTGACTCTACAACTAATTAGAATTAATACAGTCCCCTCTAAAATGCTAATCACTGGACTGGTGGTGGTGTGTGTTCATTCTAAGTTATGTCAGTAGATTTGTTTTTCTTCTGAACCCAAATTGAGGTGGTACCATTGAAGACATTGAAATTTTGATTGGAGGAGGAGACAGGGAGTGGGGAAAAAAGGAGAAGAAATATGGGAGGGCAGAGGATTTTGAAAAATAATAGGGATGGGTATCAATACAAGCAGAGGATACCTAAGGAAACCAGGAGGGCACCAAAGAATTAGGGAGCAAGAACGCCCGAAGGTGGGCCAGTGAGAGAGAGAGAGAGAGAGAGGCGGTGGGCCATGCCAAGGACAAGTTTCACCTACTAAGAGGAAGTATGGTATTATGGTTTAGAGCTCGTGTTCACTACTCTCTGGCAGTATGAGCTTCGGTTTCCTCACATGCAAAATGAGGATAGCAATAATACATATATCACAGGGTTATGAGGATTAAATAAAATAACAAGCACTTAATAAACGTTAGCAATGACTGCTGTCAGTTTCACCTGGAGCACTACGTCATAATGTCATTATGCCTTTGGCATTCCTGTCTCCTCTATTACAATGTAACTTATGAGTAGATAGTGAAGTGGGATAAAGTGCTTTTTTCTCTTATATGTGAGAAAGTGAAGAAGAATCACCAGATATTTTAAGGAAAATATTTAACAAAAGACAAAAACCAAACTGGAAAAGTAAGTGGCTGGGAGGAATTAGAGAATTTTTTTAAAGAAACACACAAACATGCACACACACACACACACACACACACAAATCTTCCAAGTAAAAATCCTTGGAGAGATGAGGAAAGGTATTGCATCCCTAAAACGTAAAAAGAATGGTCTAAAAAATAAACATTAAGAGACAAATTTTTAAAATTAAAAATATGGTAGCAGAAATAAATTCAGTAAAAAAAAGTCAAGATGAAGTTGAAGAAATATTTCAGAAACGAACACAAAGACATTTGGAAAATAGAGGGGGAAGATAAGAAAACTAGAAGACCAATACAGGAAATCCTACATTCAAATTAAATTCCAGGAAGAAAGTACAGAGATAATAAAGGGGGAGTTTCTTTTTCAAAGAAACAGTACAAGAAAATTTCCTGGAACTTACTAAGATAATTTTTCAGACTAGAAGGGCCAACTGAATGCCGAGCACAAAGATCAACAAAAGACTTATACCGAAAGGCATACTCACAGAATTTCAGAAACTCGTGAATAAAGAGAAACCCCAAAACCCTTCCAGAAAGAAAAATAGGTCCCATACCAAAAATCAGAATGGCATTGAACTTCTCAAAAATAACACTAGAAGTAAAAAGATAATAGAGCAATGCCTTCATGATTCTAAGGAAAAATCATTTCCAGTCCAGAAGTCTACATCCAGATGAACTACTCACGTGTGCAGACAAAATAAAGACGTTTTCAGCATGCAAAATTCTAAAAATTTTGTTTCCCTGTACCCTGAAACAGAAACTGCTGACTCACCCAACAGCCATCTCCATCTTTCTTTCATGTTCTTTTTTAAGGCATCACATAGCCATGTGCTTCTGGGAAGCCAAGCCTTCCTCCAGCCCCATGGAGTAGTGTTGATTCATCTAAGCCAGCAAGTTGTAATTCCCTACCCCCTGCAAATGACTGGCTTAGAAGTAGGCATGTAACACAACTGAGATCAATTAAATATCAGGAAAAGTCTATAGGGGTATGGGAAGATTTTCTTCACTTCAAAAAGAAGAAAGGGACTTACTCTTTTAGCCAGCCTTTGTATGTAGTTGTGTGAGGACATGATGATCCAAGTTGCAGCAGTTATTCTATGCAGTTATCTTATCAAGGAGGAAATCCAAATATCAAGGATGGCAGAGAAGAAAGATTAAAAAGAACCTGGGTACTTGATGATGTCACTGAGCCATTGTACTCATCGAACCTGAGCCTAGGCAATATCCAGACTTCTTGTTATATGAGTGTCAGAATGCAGACTCTGGGCACTTGAGCTCATCTCTCAAACTGAATTGTATACTGAAAGCAATAATAATTGATAAAAATGTCTACCATCGATTGAGTACTTAGGTACCGTTCTTTTGAGTAACGGCTACAATAAGCCTGTGAAATAAGTATAGAATTATGTCCATTTTGCAAATGAGGACGTATAGGCTCAAAAAAGCACCTGAATTAGCCAGATTTGTAACCACCAAAGGTTTGAATATTTAACTCTGATTCTATGCTCAGGACATGTGAATAGAGCATGGGAAAATGTTTGGAATATGCTGAGTTCAAACGTGTACTTAATAAGCAGTTGTTGTTTTTTTTGGCCACAAGTGCGGCATGTGGGATCTTGGTTCCCCGACCAGGGATCAAACCCATGCCCCCTGCAGTGGAAGTGCAGAGTATTAACCACTGGACCCCCAGGGAACTCCCATAACCACTTTTAATTCATTAGTTACTTGTCAATGTAGTTCTGATTTATGGTAAACCAGCCTCCAAGACAGCCATCCTCACTTGCTGGTATTCACATTTTTGTGTAGTCCACTCCCATAATGAATAGGGCTGACCTGTGTAACCAGTAGGATATCCTGACAATGTGTCGCTTCCCAGGCCAGGTCATAAGAAACATTATGGCTTCTGCCTTGCTTTCTCTTGGATCACTCACTCTGGGGGAAGCCAGTTGCCATGTCACACACACTGAAGAAGCCCAATGGAGCGGTCCATGTGCCAAGAAACCAAAACCTCCTGCCAATATCCATGTGTGTGAGACATCTTGGAAGTGGATCCTCCAGCCCCAGTCAAATGTCAGATGATTACAACCCTGGCCAACACTTGACTACAACCTCATGAAAGACCTTGAGCCGGAACCATCCAGCTAAGCCACTCCTGAATTCTTGACCCACAGAAACTGTGAGATAAATGTTTATTGTTTTACAACCTAAATGTCCATCAACAGATTGAAACAGAGCAGGATGTGGTCCTTCCCACCCCGTCCTCCGCTTGCCCTCTGTCTGTGAAAAAACTTTAGCCAAAGAATAAGTTTAATCAGAAAAGTGAGAAAATGCAGAAACAAAGAAAAACAGTCCAACAAGACTAAATAATAACAGTTTAGTCGTGAAGCAAAGTCGAGGACCTCTAGTCCCTCTTCATGGGCGATAGATAATATTCTGAGCCATATCCTGTGAGTTGTCTTATAGAGACGGAAACCCACACCAGGTGGACGAAGTGAACTATGCGATGGATGACTATAGCCGTGACATATGCTGCCACAATTCCAAGAACTGGCCTCAAAGAAACTGGAACAAACCGACCCTAGAACTGAAGACTAACTGTACCTAAAACCATCAAGATGACACTGGTCAGACCAACACATGACCATTTCAAGGTGACTGTCAGAGCTGACTGTGCTGTTTCTACATGTAGCCCCTTCCTTCCATCTATAAAAGCTCTTTCCCACAGATTGTCGGGTGGGGGCGAGGAGGGGGAGGAGTCAGCCTTTGGACAGGAGCCCACCATCCCCCCACTCCCCAGTTGGCAGCATCCAAAATAAAGCAAACTTTCCTTTCCACCAACCTTGCCTCTGTAATGGCTTTTGAAAGGCAAGCAGCCAGACCCCACTTTCGGTTACAAGATGAATGAATAAAGAAGATGTGTTACCTGTATACAGTGGAATACTACTCAGCCATAAAAAAGAATGAAATAATGCCATCTGCAGCAACATGGATGGACCTAGAGGTTATCATGCTAAGTGAAATAAGTCAGAAAGAGAAGGACAAATGTCATATGATATCACTTATATGTGGAATCTAAAATATGACACAAATGAACTTTCATACAAAGCAGAAACAGACTCACAGACCTAGAGAACAGCCTTGTGGTTGCCAAGGGGGAAAGAGGCGGGGAGAGGGATGGATTGGGAGTTTGGGATTAGATGTGAACTATTTTATATAGAATGGATAAACAACAAGGTCCTACCATATAGCACAGGGAACAATATTCAATATTCTGTGATAAACCATAATGGAAAAGAATATAAAAAAGAATGTATGTGTGTGTATATATATATGCATGTATATATAAAACTGAGTCATTTTGCTGCACAGTAGAAATTAACACAGCATTGTAAATCAGCTATACTTCAATAAAATAAAATTTTTTAAGTGTTTATTGCTTTAAGCTGCTCAGTTTGAGGGTAATTTGATATATAGCAATAGATAAATTAATACACTGGGTAATTGAATAAACCTCTTAACTTTAAAGCCAAAAAAGGACATTAGATTTGTTTATCAACTTCTATTTTTCAAGGAGACGTATGTGGTCCTCACCACAACACTGTAAAAGGAATAGAGAAAGTGCCATTTCACAAAACTGATCATCAGACAGACTTGCTCAAGGTACTCAAGTTAGCCAGGGACAAAATTAATAGAAGAACATTCTGGGTCTTTTTTACCAAGTCTTTCCAGTATCCCTGTTTGGAAGTTGGCTCAGGCAAAAAAAGACCCAGAATTAATGCAAAATAAAACAAAAATGAAAGAAATCCCCAAAGAGTCCCTAATTTTAAAATATCTCCTAAGAGGCAGTCAGCCACATATAACATTCCTGCTGCTCCCAGCCTCACTGCCCTTCTGGTTCTCACTGCACGCAAGAGTTTACGGTCTTGGATCTTGCCCAAAATTGTAGATAGTCATCAATTTTGAGAACATTCATATATTCTGAACGGTGAAACTGTTAATGGTTATGGTGTTTATAGCTTGGGTTTAAATAGGAAACTAATAAAGATAAAATCTCTGTTTGATAAGGTGTTCAAACCCCAGTCAATGGAAGTTTCCTGTTGCACAGTGAGTTCTTTGAGTTCCTCATTGAGCCCTGGGTCCAGTCTCAGAAAACGCAATTAGGAGGGAGTTAAAACTCACAGAGCTAATGTGCTTTTTGTAGAACTAATATTGAGGTGGTCAGTGCTACTTTTGGACAATAATGAGCGAGTGAGTGACTGGCTGGATCTGCTTTTTGTTAGGCATGAGCCCTATAGAGTTTGTTTGGGTTTCCTGTGTACTTTGAAAGGGCAAGCAGAATCTCCGGGGCCAAAACTGCTCTGACAGAAACCTTGGTTAATGACCTTGGCTTGAGTTGGGCAAACCCTTGCAAATGAGGTCTCTTCTTTGCTCCAGAGGTAGTAAAGTTGTAAGGTATGTGGCCTTTCAGGAGTAATCATCTACAGCAGGGAACTTGGCAGAAAGGCAGCCTGAGTTTGTTTCTTAGAAGTAATTCACATTAAAGTCTAAAATGGACTGCAAAGCACATACCCATCTGCAGTAGATGTTGCTACAGGTGTAGGATGTTGTGGTTTCTAATATCTTACATATGTTCTCTAAACAATACCTCGAGTGTCTTTTTGTTTCTGGCCTGTGTGGTTTCCTGCATTTCCGGCAGATGATCCTATGTAGAAAGACAGCTGCCTGCAAAGTTTACTGAAAATTATGTATAAAGACACATACGCAGAAAATGATATTGTCTCTGAAAGAAGCTTGGAGTAAGAGCAGGATGGAACCTGCTGCACTTGTCCAAGTAGCTGAAATAAGCAGTGTTATCAAAGTCCAAGGCTGAGCAGCTTCCCAGCACCTCCAGGAATTCCTCCAGTTCCCAAGCCCTTAAGCCCTGCAGCAGACCAAGTAATAGAAATCTGAATTCAAAACACGGGAGCACGCTAGAGGGTAAAGGGAAAGGAAGTCCCCGTTAGATGGGAGCTCTTTCCAAAACTCCAGACCCAAGCAGGAAGTCAAGAAGTTTTTGTGTGAATCATCCAAATCATAAATCATGCAAGACTTGGCTCTGGAGCCGTAATCTTGGGAGCCAGAGATATTGCTGGGACACAGCTGGTTGACAAATGCCTAGGGTGTGGAGCGTAAGATACTAGACAGCCAGGTGGTACTTTAAAAACCAAACACATAGGCAATCCTGAGGCCTGTCTACATACAGTCAGTGCATTCAGACTTTCATCCCATGCTGGCCAAGCCTAGGATCCTCCCTTCCCCCATCCCACAAATACCCTCTTGAGACTATGGAATTCCCATTTTGAGGATTCTCTCCCATTACAGGTTTGCCTGATATTCATTTAGGTCTCACTTACCCTATATAAAAGCACTGAGGGGTGTGTGTGTGTGTGTGTGTGTGTGTGTGTGTGTGTGTGTAGCTATGTAAGTAAGTAAGTAAGTAGATAGTTGGAAGCCCCACATGTAAACTCTCCTACAAAGAACTGACCCTGTTGAGAGGTCTTATCTTTAAAAACTTTTACATCTTCTTTTTCTTTTTCCCCTTCCAAAGAAATAATGCAAATGGGGGGCAGATTAAACTGTCTCCTTGCAGGGCTGTATTTATCCACTTGGCCTCTGAGAATAGTGACCTGGCAGAATTCTAGTTTCTGACCCCATGAACTGGGCAGTCCTTAGTGGACTAATGAAGTATGTGCTTCTCTCTTCTGTCCTGGATTTGTGCAGGTGACCAGGGGAAAAGACAGGTCAATAAGGGCAGCGGAGGGGCAAAACCATGGCTGTACCACAAGGGAGGGGAAGGGGTGCATTTCTTAGAGTTTCAGATCCTCCTCTTCCATCCCTAATTAGGGTCTCTCCTCCTATTTGTAGCTTCCTTATTATTAACCAGCAATCGGCCACAGGTGGGTAGAGCAGGGTGCTAAAAGGAGAGGCTGAAATCCTTCCTGAGACTCTTGTGTTGTTAGTATCAGCCCAAAGGCACAAGACTTCCACAGGGCCCCTGGCCAACAGGGCAGTGATGTGACTCAAGGATTCAACCTACAGATCAGATATTAGAGAGAACAGGCAAAGGTATTACTTTTCATTTCATTTAGCAACTTACAGGAAGCCCTAGATCTATGCATGTCAGGCACACAAGGGAAGCTTTCTCTGTAGAACATGACTTCTATTTTTTCTTTAATAAATATATCAGATTACTTAATGGACTTCCAGTTGAAGATAGTTGGCTAGATACGCATCTGCCTCCACTTCCTCTAGAAACTCCACTAAAGTAACAACTAAGGAATCAAACAAAGAAAAAACAAAAGGTAAACAAAGAGGAGAAACAATAACATGTTAGCAGCTGAAAAGCACTAGGAGGAGTGGTAATGACTTAGCAGACCCTAGAAAGTAGGAAAAGCTGAGAGGCATGAAATCTCCCATAGGTCTAAGAACTGGCAGTACCAGTTACCTCTGGAAGTGAGGATAATGATGGGGCTAATACCCAGAGGATTGGCTGAGTTTGTTTAAGAAGCAGTGAGAGGACTTCCCTGGTGGCACAGTGGTTAAGAATCCACCGGCTGGGGAGGGGGAAGGGTAAGCTGGGATAAA
>RJWK010011206.1:0-42367 GCA_004363435.1 Platanista minor | reverse complement strand
CAGTTATTCTGCTATTGATCCCCTCTAGAGTATTTTTAATTTCATTTATTGTGCTGATCATTGTTGCTTGTTTCATCTTTAGTTCTTCTAGGTCCTTGTTAATTCTATTTCCAAGGTTTTGGATCATCTTTACTATCATTATTCTGAATTCTTTTTCAGATAGACTCCCTATTTCCTCTTCATTTGTTAGGTCTGGTGGGTTTTTATCTTGCTCCTTCATCTGCTGGGTGTTTTTCTGTCTTCTCATTTTGCTTATCTTACTGTGTTTGGGGTCTCCTTTTTGCAGCCTTCAGGTTCGTAGTTCTCGTTGTTTTTGGTGTCTGTCCCCAGTGGCTAAAGTTGGTTCAGTGGGTTGTGTAGGCTTCCTGGTGGAGGGGACTAGTGTATGTGTTCTGATGGATGAGGCTGGATCTTGTCTTTCTGGTGGGCAGGTCCACGTCAGGTGGCGTGTTTTGGGGTGTCTGTGGACTTATTATGATTTTAGGCAGCCTGTCTGCTAATGGGTGGGGTTGTGTTCCTGTCTTGCTAGTTGTTTTGCCTAGCGTGTCCAGTACTGTTGCTTTCTGGTCTTTGAGTGAAGCTGGGTGCTGCAGTTGAGATGGAGATCTCTGGGAGATTTTCGCTGTTTGATATTATGTGGGGTTGGGAGGTCTCTTGTAGACCGGAGTCCTGAAGTTGGCTCTCCCACCTCAGCGGCACAGCACTGACTCCTGGCGGCGGCACCAAGAGCCTTTCATCCTCACGGCTCAGAATAAAAGGGAGAGAAAAGAAAAGAAAAGAAAAGAAAAGAAAGAAAGACAGGCAGGAAGAAAGGACAAAAGAAAGGAAGGAAGGAAGGAGGGAAGGAAGAAAGGAAGAGAGAAAGAAAGAAAGGATAAAATAGAATAATGTTAGATAACATAAAATAAAGTTATTAAAATAAAAAATAATTATTAAGATAGAAAATATTTTTTTTTAAGTTAAAAGAAAAAAAAAAAAGACAGAACCTTAGGACAAATGGTGAAAGCAAAGCTATACAGACAAAATCTCACACAGAAGAATACACATACACACTCATAAAAAGAGGAAAAAGGGAAAAAAATAATAAATCTTGCTCTCAAAGTCCACCTCTTCAATTTGGGATGATTCGTTGTCTATTCATGTATTCCACAGATGCAGGGTACATCAAGTTGATTGTGGGGATTTAATCCGCTGTTCCTGAGGCTGCTGGGAGAGATTTCCCTTTCTCTTCTTTGTTCGCACAGCTCCCGGGGCTCAGCTTCGGATTTGGCCCCGCCTCTGCGTGTAGGTTGCCGGAGGGCGTGTGTTCTTCGCTCAGACAGGACGGGGTTAAAGGAGCAGCTGGCTCGGGGGCTCTGGCTCACTCAGGCCGGGGGGAGGGAGGGGCCTGGAGTGCGGGGCGAGCCTGCGGCGGCAGAGACCACCGGGGCGTTGCACCAGCCTGAGGCGCGCTGTGCGTTCTCCCGGGGAAGTTGTCCCTGGATCACGGGACTCTGGCGTTGGCGGGCTGCACAGGCTCTGGGAGGGGAAGTGTGGAGAGTGACCTGTGCTCACACACAGGCTTCTTGGTGGCGGCAGCAGCAGCCGTAGCGTCTCAGGCCCGTCTCTGGGGTCTGCGCTGTTAGCCGCGTCTCGCGTCTGTCTCTGTAGCTCCTTTAAGCAGCGCTCCCAATCCCCTCTCCTAGCGCACCAGGAAACAAAGAGGAAAGAAAAAGTCACTTGCCTCCTCGGCAGCTCCAGACTTTTCCCCGGACTCCCTCCTGGCTAGCCATGGTGCACTAACCCCCTGAAGGCTATGTTCACGCCGCCAACCCCAGTCCTCTCTCTGCGATCCGACCGAAGCCCGAGCCTCAGCTCCCAGCCCCGCCCGCCCCGGCGGGGGAGCCGACCAGCCTCTCGGGCTGGTGAGTGCCGGTTGGCGCTGATCCTCCGTGCGGGAATCTCTCCGCTTTGACCTCCGCGCCCCTGCGGCTGTGCTCTCCTCCGCGACTCCGAAGCTTCCCCCCTCCGCCACCCGCAGTCTCCGCCCGCGAATGGGCTTCCTAGTGTGTGGAAACCTTTCCTGCTTCACAGCTCCCTCCCACTCTGAATTTTCATTCTTGGATGGACATAGAAGAGTAAGCTAAATGCTCCTTTTCTCCTTTTGTGTATATGGCAGTAAATAGATAAAGATCATGATTTTTTTTTGAAAAATATTTACATTAAAATTTCAGTTGGTGGCATCTCCCATCTTCAGATGCTGGCTTCCTAGAAGAGTTCTGAATATCGCTGAAAAGCCAGCTTCTCAGCCTTAACACCCAGCTCTCTGCTGAAGTAAAAGAGAAAATTTTATCTTATGAAAGATAAATCCATAAAAAATTATAATAAACAATATTTTCACACTATAAAAATTTGAATTGTAGTAAAAAACATAAGGTAAGAAAAAAATCACCTAAAGTTTCAACCATCCAGTGACACCCCAAATAGCATTTTGTATTCTTTTTGGGCATTTTCCTATGTATATATACCAAGGTATGCATGTGTGTGTGTGTGTGTGTGCGTGTGTGTGCTTGTGTGTGTGTGTGTGTGTGTGTGTGTGTATTGAGACAAAATCTGAAAATATTAGTAGAGATTTCCTAGTGTTGTCTGGAGTCTTCCTCCTTCCAGCTTCTCCATCAGGAATAGCCTTTATTACCTCAGGGGAGATAATTTGCCCCAGGGAAGGCATCTCCCAAAAGAATCTAAAGAGAACATAGAAACTGATTGACTTTTGTATGACAAGATGCTTTTTCATTTACAAAATATGGAATTTTTGACAGGAAAAGATTTTTTAGTGAAGAAGTTGGATGTTGAATGTCAAAGAATAAGCCCACCATTTCTTTGTATATTTCATGTATAACAAAATTTAGAGAAAAGCCTTATAATCTAAAAACTATATCCTGTCCTATAAGAGATGAAGGCATCAGCTGTAGGAAAAAGGAGAGAATTAGGATGATGTTAGTTTCTTGAGCAGAGACCCAGCAACCTAACCACTCACAACTGAGTATTGTGGGGAAAGTGCTCCAGGTGACAAGAGTGAGAAGAGATCCCACAGCAGAGAAACAATTATCTAGCTTCTTTTATGAAACTAGTGGAACCTGCAAGTCTATGCAGCATCATTGCATCCCGCGGGGTAACTAGTATCAATGACTGAATGAGGTGTCTTCTCAGTGGCTTGAAAGCTACTTCAAGAGCCCTCTACTCTTCTCCCTTGATATGGGAGGGAAATCCAAGTGTATCATGTGTCCTCAAGAGGGATGTGGAAGTGGCTAGGATCCCACCGTCCTGGTGAGATCTCATGGTAAGAATGAGGAGGGGCAAAGTGACCTGTATGGACCTGGTGACTGGAAGGCAGAGGGTGATGAGGCAGGAGAATGTGTGGGATAGTGAAGACTGGTGTGTGCTTTACACATCAGTAGAAGCCAGCATGGACAGATGCCCATCCTTATGGCACAGACACCTCCCTCTAGTGGCAGGATGACAAAGAAACTCTCCAAGAGCTTAGATCACCCATGGCAGAAGCGAAAGTAAAGACGGAGTGGTGGGTGGGAGAGGGGAAGTGGGATGTTTGAATTTTAGAATGTTGAACTAATTGAATATGTATCCCCCCAAATAAATTTTAAATTGGAAATAACTGAGTTTAACATGAATTGGCAAATTTAAATTTCCTGCTACTGAGAGGAAATGGGACTTTGAAAACTCAGAAATAAAAAAATGTGATATGCTTGTGTAATCTGTGTTTTTGACTAAGAAGTTTGTACCAACTATATAATCTACTTTACAAGCATGGAATCATGTTAAATATGTTGTGTTCTAACTTTTTTTCCACTCAACAATATGTAGTAGCTATTTCTTCATGTCAGGACACATAGATATTCAACATTCTTTTTAATGAGTGTGTAGTGTCCACAGTATATTTGTCTAGCCATTCTCCAATGTTGGACATTTAATCTGTTTCCATGTATTATTTTCTTTTATACAATTCTGGGCAGGATCCTTCTTGTGTCATTGCAAAGAGAGTCAGGTTTTTTTTTTGTTTTTTTTTGTTTTGTTTTTTTTTGCAGTACGCAGGCCTCTCACTGTTGTGGCCTCTCCCGCTGCGGAGCACAGGCTCCGGACGCGCAGGCTCAGCGGCCATGGCTCACAGGCCCAGCCGCTCCGCGGCATGTGGGATCTTCCCGGACCGGGGCACGAACCGGTATCCCCTGCATCGGCAGGCGGACTCTCAACCACTGCGTCACCAGGGAAGCCCAGAGAGTCAGTTTTTATAATCATCTATTTTGTTTGACTTTAAATAAGATATGTTTCTATATTTTGAGAAGTTTTTCACAGATTGGAAATTGTGACAAGAACTTTCCATATTGTGTAGTCATAATATCTCAAGCTTTGGATATATTTCATTGTAGTGATTTTTTTTTTTGATATGTGATCATCTTTGTTATTTGCCCCATAGTTCCATTTTTCCTAAGACAAAAACGTAATGAGACGTGGAATTCTGCCATATAACTCTGTTATAACCTCTCAAAGAAAATATTGTCCGTATAATTTATATTGTTTTATTTTTGTATTGCATTCTATTAATGTACACAGATAAAACGACTAGAATTTAAACATAAGGAAAATGAACAATGTGTTATACTGTGGCATGGACAGAGTATGTTTGTGCTACTTTAGGGGAAGAAAAGGCTTCAGTGTTTATATCAACAAGTTACGTACCTATGTTTGGCTAAATTCATAAAAGAGGATATGATTATTTAATATGAAACTCATTTAAGTTAAAATGGCTATTTTCTGTCTTTTTTCTTCAAGTAAAGAGTTATGATTCGTTTGGTTAAGAAATAATCAGGCATGCTCTTTTAATCTTTGGAAAAAAATTGCTTTTAAAATAAAAAATGTTTTCTTCTTGGATAGAGACATTTTAAAGAATATTTTAAGAAGTTTGGTAGGGGGGATATTGGGGGGGAACAAAGGGAGAAAACAAATATTCATAGCAAATGTCAATGTTTATTCAGCATCCAGCATGATGAAGCTCTCAGTAACATCAAAGAGAAGAAGAGCTCAATAATTAATTGCTGGTGGAATAAGCGGTTGAATTAGTGATTGAATGGCTCAGTGACCAACAAATCTTCTGTCAAGGAGTCAGCTGGTGCCTGTGCTATAGATGGCTGCTCTCTAATGGTAATAGGGCCTCTGGTCCCTGAATTATTGTGTTGCAACACCTACTGAGTTTACGTCTATGTTTCAGCCACTAAAATATAAACAAGGCCCAGATTGACCTCCTACTTGTGCAGACCTGCCTGTCATGCTATGGAAACATCTAGTTACCAAGATATAAGGATAAGGAAAAATGACAGCATGAGGGAAACAGAGGAAAATAGAAACTTAAAGGGATATTTATAAGAATATGAATCATTCGTGGTTACTTAACAGAAATACATTTTCTGCAAGTGCTGTGAGAGCAGAGAGATCATGAAATGTGGGTTAAGACTTTGAAAGGCAGAAAAGAGGAATTCTGTGCAGAGAGAATGGCACCAACAAAGACAAAAAGTGGGAAAGAGCAGGAAGTGTTTAGGGAAGAGTACGCTGAGTGCTGAATGCTTGAGAAGTAGTAGGGGCTAAGACTAGAAAGAGAGGCTGCCTTGAATGAGCCTTGAGGGGAGAATAACCTTTTAGTACAGTTTAATGAGTCTGCAACTGTGCTGTCTAATATGGTAGCCACTAGTCACAATAAGATATGCCATAAGCATAAAATACACACCAGATTTTGAAGACTTAGTATGAACAAAACAACATAAAATATCTCATTAATAATTTTATATTAATGGCATGTTAAAGTGATGATGTTTTGGATGCAGTTAAAGGAAATGTATTATTAACTATATATTATTACATATATATTATGAAAATTAATTTCACTTGTTTCTCTTTACTTTCTTCATTGTGGCTACTATAATGTTAAAAATTACATCCTTGGCTCACATATATGACTTGTATTCATGACTCATATTTCTGTTGAATGGTGAAGTCCAGACTTTTACATGGAAGCAATGACTACTTGGGGTATTGAGGGGTTAGTGGTGATGGCTTGGACTTGTTAGGTTTGGGGTGACTTTGGCTTAGCTACTCGATAGAAGAAAGTAGAAAATATAGGATTGGAGCTTATAGAATGGAAACTAGAGACATCTCACACATCAGTGTTTGTGAGGCTAAGTTGTGAAGATATGACTATGAATAACATCTAGGGAGGAAATGTCTTTGGAGGACAGCTAGGAGCAGAGGACCAATCTGAGCTATGTCAGGCTGAGCATGACTTTTGCCTTTGAATTTTAAAGGCTTTGAGATAAAATTTCTAGAAAAGGTATTGGCAGAAACAACAAAATCAAACCACCACCGCAACAGCTCTTTGCCTTATTTAATGAATGCTGCATTGTTAAGGAGTAATTTCAAAAGGATTCAGAAGGCTGAGTGATTTTCTTCCCTCATCTGTACACAAGGTAAAGAAATTAATCTATAGTTAATCGATGAAAGGTATCATGAGAGATGGAAGAGTAGAGACAAGAAATGTAGAATAAATCAATTAGAAAGTCCAAATCTGAAAGGATTCTCTGTGGCCTGCCATGCATAAATGTCCTTATGGTGGTAGAAGGAGGTATTTTTAAAAAACGAATTAATTGCAATCATAGTTGTTCCTCTCCCCAGAAAGAAGGCAGAGGAAATACTGGCAAGCTGGGAAGTCTCTACCTCAAGGGATAATTTGCTAGGCCTGGCATTTTTAAGCATTTACGTGTTCTACCCACTGCTAGTGATGATGGAAGAATGAACAGTTTAGCCTCCTGTTCTATGAGTGACTGAGACCTTGAAACTTTTCAGGATTTCGCTGGTGACTGTATTGATGGAAGGGCTTGCATCAGAAGCAGCCTGTGCCCAAGCTGACTCCAGGCAAAGCCAGAACTCGCCCCAGAGCCAGAGAACACCATTCACTGAAAAGGAAGGGCCACACAGTGGTGGTGCTAGGAATCCCACTGCTAAGGCTGGCTGCATAATGGGGACAGACTGAGAGAAGTGTGGACATTTTATATTTGAAAATTCAAAAGAATAGAAAGAAAACCATGAAATCCTAGCTTAGCTTTATCCTTTTTATAATCTCTGGAAGAGAAAGAGCATTTTGTAGTTTAGTCAAGTGAGGAATGCAGTGCACACATTTTTTAGACATTAATCTAGATGTTAAACAGTTAAACCTACTATAAAAGTAATAGCGCTTTTAGGATTCATAAATTTCCATCAGATTAAGACAGTCATTCAAATTTATCTTCTTTCCAGCGTCTGAGGAAAACACTGTTTCATCCTTTGAACCAGGGACAAAAACCTCTCTGTGATTTTGGCCATGGGCTTTCAAACTTTAGGATGTATTTAAGAATCACTTAGAGAACTTACTAAAATACAGGTTCCTGGGCCTCTGGATAGTCAATAGATCTTTAATAGTAACCATAAACATGCTTTTTAAACAATCACCTTGACACTTTGATGCAGAAGGTCTTGAACTACAGCTTTAAGCAACAATTTTCTAGGATAATACATCTACTTGACACCTTAAAATAGAATGTTAATTTGGATGAGGCACTGACTTTTTAGGATCAAATGATGCTGATTAGGAATACAGAGACTCAGTATCTCTCGTTGTTTTTGGAAACCATGATTCCATGTTAAACCAACCAGTAGTTAAATATATGTTTGAAGTCACAAATACTGTTATCCATAGAAGTCAAAGTATAAACACATGAAATATCTCCATGAAAATTTTAATCTTGTTTCCTTGGTTATTAATTAGACCATATAACTCTCCATGGTTTTACTGGTTCTTAAGCACCTCAATATCTTGAAATACCTAGCATCCCAGTTCTTGTCTTTCCAGGAAGTGAGAAGGCATGGATTTGCAATAAATAAATAGTAAATGATACGGCAATACAGTTGTGGGTTATAACAAACATTATACAGTCTCTAACACTGATACCTATCTTGTGTGATTTTATTCACTAAGTTACCCAGTGCGAAGGGATGCTGTTGTGAGATATTAACCAATTTGCACTCCCTTTTTCTCCACTGCTGCCACATCACAGTAGTCACTGGGAGCTATCCTCATTTGGCTACCAGATACAAAGCCTCATTACTGCAAGGAACTGCTATCACAGCACAACCAGAAGACATAAACCTTGGACATAAGTCAGAAAGGTCTGGAAGAATTTTTGAGGACTCATTGCCCTACTATTGTTGCTGTAACAGATTACCACAAACTGGTTGGCTTAGAACAAAAAAAATTTACTATCTTACAGTCCTGGGGGTGAGAGTTCAAAATGGGTTGGCAGGGCTGCATTTTATTTGGAGTCTCTAGGGGAGGATCTTTCCTTGCCATTTCAAGTGTCTAGAGGCTGCCTTATTATCCCTTGGCTTATGGTGTCTTCTTCTATCTTCAAAACCAGCAGCAGAATAGCATCTTTAAATCTCTCTCTGACCCTGTCTTCCTCTCATAAGGACCCTTGTGATGAGACTGGCCCACCCAGAATCCTGGATAATCTCTTTAGCTCAAGGTCCTTAACTTAATCACATTTGTAAAATCCCTTTTGCCATGTAAGGTAACATATTCACAGGTTCCAGGGACTAGGAAATGGACATCTTTGGGGACTCATTATTTTGTATACTTCATGTACCATAGATAATACCTTTGGACTGGTAAAGAAAAGAGAGTTTATGGGAATTCAAGAGAGTTTGGAGTTGGAGTAAGTCTCAGAAAAACCTCTGTACTCCCTGCCCATTTCAAGTTAATTATGAGAATATCCCAGGCAACCTTGGCCATGTGAGAATAGAGGAGATTTTTTTCTCATTTTTAGAGAAGAGTCCATGAAAGATTTCCTGCACTGGCTTGGTGCAACACTAGAGGGATTTATAGGGGAGAATTTGTATTTTAGATGTAGCTGTATAGCAATACTACCACCCTTGATTCTCCAGTATCGTTAGGGTGGAAGAGGAAAGCATCTTTGAATTCTCTGTGACACAGAAGTGGTTAGAGATGGCTGAGAAAGGATGAACTAATTCAAATGGATCTCAGGAGTGTAACATATAGAACAGAATACTGCGACCAATGATCTGAGACCTGTATGCCAACTTTGAGGTATGACCATTGTGAAGGCAGATAGGATGGTTGTTGTTTGTTAAGTAGCTGTCAGCATGGACAAATGATGATGATCAGGAACCATATGCCTTCTATCAATGTTGTGATGCTGTGTAAGCTCTCCAGGATCTTAATGCCTCTCTGGAGGGAATGGGAAGGAAAACCTTGAAATGACTCAGTAGTTGCTTGCAATGACTAAGTTTGTTTGGAATTAAGTTTTCTGCCATTAGGCAGAACAGAGGCTCGGAATAGAGATTAAACTGAATTACTTTATAATTTTTGTTCACACAATTGAGTATTATGACTTAACCATTTTATACCTCTACATTTTTGAAAAATCTTCAGAGTTTTAGGTATAACCTCATAGAGGTACTAGGTAAAATTAGGACATCAGTAAAGCTTCTATGGCTCTCATTCATTCTTCCCGTACCTTGTTTACTTTTGGTTGCTTTTTTTTAAGCCTCTGTCTAGATATCCCAATGACTTGTGCTTATTAAAAATGTAGTGCTCTAGGGCTTCCCTGGTGGTGCAGTGGTTGAGAGTCTGCCTGCCGATGCAGGGGACACGGGTTCGTGCCCCGGTCCGGGAGGATCCCACACGTCGCGGAGCGGCTGGGCCCGTGAGCCATGGCCACTGAGCCTGCGCGTCCGGACGCTGTGCTCCGCAACGGGAGAGGCCACAACAGTGAGAGGCCCGCGTACTGACAAAAAAAAAAAAAAATTTAATGCTCTAACACTTGTCTCAAGCAATAAGGGATTTATTCACTTATGTAACTAGAAAATTCTGTGGAAAATGTGAGCTTTAGGATTAGTTTGACCCAAATATTAATAACTTAAATCACATCATTGAGGTGGCAGTCCTATGTCTCTGTGGTCTTTCATTGCATTCCTCTGCATATTCAAATTGTCCTTAGGCTGGCTCATCTCAAGGCTGCCAGGTGTAGTATCCACGACTACCAGGTTTTGCATAGATCTAGGGGAAGACAGGAATTTTCTTCTTCTAGCCATGAAATAAATATCCTGAGCCTTACTTTTGCAAGGGTAATTTGGTTAAACCATTAATTATATCAGTGGAATCCCATGTTCTGATTAGCTTAAGCTTTAGCTATATTATCATACTTGAATCCAAAAATGACCCAAATGGCTTAGATCCATCAGAGTTCACCTTTAGAGTTGGAGTGGGGTCAGTCTTTCTCATATCACCTAGCTTCTATATAAAGGGGGAGGGATGAAAGAGATGATTTCCCAACAGTTGCCCTTAGTGAGAACCTTCTGTATTTCCTTCATTATCATATTAATGGTTTTATATAACCTCCTCAAGATTTCTAAAGCATCAATTTTGTTAATTTGATAAGCTAAGGTGTTTCATTGAGGGTATTCACAAGAAAATACATGGCTCTTTAGGGTCAATAGGCTGCTTTTATTGTACTAGAAAATTAGAGTAATTCAGGCATAGTAAATAAGACCAACTCCATGGAAGATTATCAGCGAGCACCTTTGGGGCACCACAAGTTAAATAATTCTTGACAAATGACTGAACATTAAAAAAAAGTTTTGCATTTTTAAAGGCTGGCCGGACAGTGGCTGCATCAGTCAATGAGGGACGTTCCTGGCTCTGACTGAGGCACTTTTGGATAAGATGAGTCATTGACAAACTAGGATAAAATGACTCATATCTTATGATATGACTCATATCCAATACTCATGTATTGGAAGACTCTTAAGATGCACACTCTTAATCCTGGGGGAGTGATTTCATTCTATATTTGAAAGTCAAATTGGGGGCCTCTTTCTTTGCAAGTCTATTTGACACAATAGGCCATAATGGGTCTTTTAGCTTCTTTGGGTCCAACCTACTCATAAAATTATTCACTGTAATGGCTTCTTTGGAGCAGTGACAGGACTTGATATAAATGTTTGTTAGGAACAGCCAGCTTTACTGATTACATCTCCAATGATGGGAATAGAAACTTTAGGGATGACAAGGATTTTGGAGACAAGGCACTGCTTTATCAGATGACAAGACTACAAGTCAGAAAAGAACCAATGAGAGTTATTGATTCAGAGTTCATGCTATTCTTAGAGCCCGAAGGATTTTATACATACGGATTTTTTTTTTTGGCACAAGGTGTTTTACGTAGATTGGAATGTACCTTTAAAAGTATATTCCAAATATGGTGCACAAAGTTTTATGAATATTTTTGTTTTATGTACAAGGTGTACAAACACCAAATAAATATTTGTTTGATGGATAAAGTAGGTACATTATTTTACTTTCTAATTTTTCATGATTTTTTAAAGTTAATTAGTGATTCTGAAATACGTCCTAATTTCTTCATAGAAGACATGGAGGAGCAGTTTACCAATTAGTGATTCTGAAATATGTCCTAATTTCTTCATGGAAGGCATGGAGGAGCAGTTTACCAACTTCTATTCCTGTGATAATTTAGCCAATTTGTATTTTACTTATTTTCTGATAAACTGTCTCAAGAAGATTCAGTTTGTGTTTCAGAACATAATAAAATTTACTGATTTGTTTGGCACCTCATATGCTTAGAATGAGCATAATTAAGAGTATCTAAACACAAGATCCAGTATCACACTTATGATTGGGGGATTGAGCTATACTAACAATACTACAGTATGTTTCCAGAGCTAACCTACCATCTGCCTACCCTGACGAAAAGCTGTATGAAAAAAAATCCTACAAATGGAACTCTGAAAAAATAAATATCCTTTTGTTATTAATTTTTACTTTGTGAAGGAATAGATAGGTGCAGAACTAAAAGTACTAAAAACAAAGTAATAGCAGACTCAGACTGCTTTTATACTCTTCATAGGATGTTAGAACTGATAGTGTTAATCAAAGCAGTTTTCTTATACACAAGAAAGCTCAAGCAGGATAGAGAATTCATTCTTGGGCTCACAGTTGCTAAATATTAAAACTGATCTTTTTGGCAATTGGAAGCATTTTGACATTTTCTTTGCAGTTTGGAAGCTGGAAGTAGGATCAGGATTTGGTATTTGTAGTCCTCTAGCCCAGCCCTGCTGCATTTGGATGAATATGCATTTTATTCTAAGTGCAAAGGGAAGCCTTTGGAGGATTTTAATATAATAGAGTGATGTGGTTTAATTTACATTTTAAGAAGAGACTCTTATTGCTACTGTGTGAGCAGAGGATAGGCTGGACAGGAGCAAGAGAAGTAGGGAGACAAATTAGGACGCTCCTATAATAGGCAAATGAGAGATATAGAATTTTAGGATGAAAATGATGGCTATGGAATAGAAAAACTGACACATCGATAATATTTAAAAATAGATTAATAAAATGGCAGTTAGGACACAGACAGGGAAAATGGACAATAATTCCTAGATTTCTTTGCTAATGGAATAGATGTTGGGATGGTGGTGCTATTTACAGGTGTGAGGAAGTGTAGGTCAGGTAGTAAGTTTTAAGGGTATTTTTGGTGAGGAATTAGTATCCACATCTACACCATACTACCAGGTTTGATTTAAATGCCCTTCCTTTATGCTCTGATGGTAAGCATAGTTTTTGTTTGTATTGTGAAATAAATTTCTAATTGCCGACCCAGTGTTAATTATCTTTTTTCTCCCCTTTACAACAGAATTTTAGTTTTTTTGGTGGCAACAACATGTTCGGATAAAATTTCATTTCCCTGCCTTCCATGAAGTAGACGTGACCATGACAGAGGTGACAAATCTCATCAATGAGATAAGAATACTGTTGGGTAGGGTTTCTAAGGAAGCTTAAAAGGGACACAGATTCAGATGGCACATGCCCTGTTTTCCTTTTGCATTTCTCCCTACTTTCTGCCTGAAATGTGGTTGCAATCACTAGAGCTGTGACCATAAAAGAACAACCATGATAGACCGAAAACAGTACCATAGACCTCTATCTTGACATTGTTGAGTTACTCCAGTAACCCTGGGTTGATTTCATCTATATTTCTTGTTATGTGAGAGGAAAATGAAGCTTATTTTGTTAAGCTACTGTTATCTCTGTTTTCTGTTGCACACAGATCCATTCATCACACTCTGTGTTGTAAATTGTGGTGGTTTCCTGTCTTCCTCACTAGATAAGTTGCTTGAGTTCAGAGTCCTAGCTTTATCTATCTTTGTATTCATGGCACTCAGCACAGGATTAACACATGATAGGCACCATAAAAGTTAGTCAAAGTAGCTTGATAAATAATTACATCAACAGCATAGGTAAGATAAATAAGAGGTGGAATAGAGATAAGCCTAGAATGCTTGGATTTACTTACCTCCTGTATCCCAGTCTTGTGATGAGAAACTTCTTAACATAATGTTCTTCCTTTACCCCCAGTTAATATCAAAAGAAATTTCAGTGTTCCAGAGCATTTTTCCCACATAAACATGATTCCATAAGGTATCTGTAGTCATTCCAAAATTCTGAAGCTTATATGCATATATAATATGCAAAGCAGTTTCATGTTGGGTATCACATTTAACCCTGATTGTAAAATTTCCATTTTACTCAAAAGGAAAATAAGATCTAAAACACCTAAGTGATACAATAAAAATAACAATAAATGTTGGTTGCAGAGTTGCAACAAAAAATTCAAAAGCTCTTGAAAACTGTACCAGTGTCACTTTCAACACATTTCACCAAGGACTTTTTAAATAATTAAAGAAATATTAAATTTAGATTAAATATCATGTAATATGTAACTGTAGAAATTATGTATAATGCAATTAATATGGTATGACAAGGCAAATGTGTAAAATATTGATGTGTGCAAATTAGATATATTTAATTTTGTTATAATTATTTGATATCAAAACCGAATGATGCTCAGTTGAGCAGAGTTTTGAATTATAGTCATACACTGACAAATGGGATGCTTAAGTATAATTTTATGGGTTCCTTCCAGCTATGTCTTGTCTATTTTAGATTCTTGTAAAATTAGCATGTGTCATCTCCTGGGAATACTGAGGTGAAAGTAATTTATTTGCAGTAGAAGGTATATAAAGCTTCTCTAAAAGCAGTTCAGTATTGCAACTGATCACAAAGCTGAACACAATTGGACACAAAGTCAGACTCATAAAGATCCCATCAAATTTAAGCATCAAAATAAATAATGATATTAATGGATTATATATATTATATAAAAAATAAAATTGATGAGTTTATACTACTAATAAATGAATTAATAAAATAACAGGAAAAGGAATAATCTTTACAGTGGAATGCCAATTAATAAATATGAAAAGAATCATCAAATAAAAAATCAAATTTTCTTAGTTGATCAAGGCAGAAATCCTTGATAGATACTAAAATCATCTGGTGAAAGTTTGTGGGGGGGAACAGGAAATTTATATAATGTCAAAGTTTTCCTCAATATTATTACTTACTAATTACAAAGGGGAATAAGGTACTTTTACGGTAGAGAAATGACAGACAATAAGTGATCAAAGTTAACATTACCACTAATGGAATGCAGTGGACACTGATGTGCCACCCATTTGGGGCTGAAAGATGCATTCCCATAGCTAGAGTGTTTAGTCAGACAGCTCCCAACTGTCAGTTCTCTTTGGAATTGCCTTGGCTGAAGAGATCACTTCACCCACGGGCACACCCTTTTCCCAGTGTGGCCCTCATCTAATGACTGTTCAAGTCAGGCGCCTAGCTCCCTTGTCTAATGCTGGACAATTCTGAAGGGCTACCGCAGTTTCACACCTCTCTCAGGATCGGCGGAGCCTTTTATTGAGACTGTATCACAGCCCAAATTCTCTCTGTGCTAAAATCCATCTTTATTTCCTTTCTTTCCCTACTGATGATCCCAAGAGTGATTCTCTTTTTTTTTTTTTAAATATTTATTTACTTATTTTGGCTGCACCAGATCTTAGTTGCAGCATCTTCGTTGAGGCATGTGGAATCTTTTTTGTTGTTGTGGCATTCAGACTTCTTAGTTTCAGCATGCATGCAGGTTCTAGTTCCCCGACCAGGGGTGGAACCTGGGCCCTCTGCATTGGGAGTGCAGAGTTTTACCCATTGGACCACCAGGGAAGTCCCCCAAGAGCCATTCTTAATAAAATTCCTTCATATTAGCTTCCCTATCAGAGCCTGCCTCTTGGGGAATCAAATATATCACATCAAACAAACTGACCTCAAGTGCCTCTGGATATGCTTCACTCAGAAGAGTATACATCAGTTATGTAGTATTCCTGGCAAAAATGCAAAAACTGGATCTATTTATGAGGAAGTATTCAACAATTCTAAAGTGAAGTATTCTATAAAACTGGTCTGTACTCTTCAAAAATGTTTATTTCATTTATATTCTCTACTTTTCCTATACTGATCATTAAATTACTAGATTAAAAAAAAATTGAGGAAAATGCCATTCCCATTAATTGCATAAATAGTGGGTGAAGTTAAGCTAGGTAAATTAAATGTTGATGGCAAATCACATATGTATCTTGCATACTGCAAGATTCTCTCTTCTAAGAGGTTATTTAGAAATAATTGTACAGTTAGTCTGCATAAATGGCAAATTTTAAAGAATTGCTGGAGCAACTGAATAAGTAACCTGAAATTCTCTCCGCCAGAAACTTCAGATTTGAAAGAAAGAAAAGTGACAGATTTTCCCTACTTTAAGAATAAAGGGCGAAATGACTTTTTTTTCCTGAATGGTGAGAAATGACAGGGATGTAGTGAATGATGGAATGGAAGAGTAAGCTAATGAAATGGAAAGACATATGGTAATAAGGACCTGAAAAAAGGAAGAATAAATGGGGAAATGAGAAACTAGGAGTATTCCTCTTTCTGTAATAATGTTATAGCCCAAGTATAGTGAATTTGAACCTGTTATCCAGAAACAGCCGTGATTATGGATCAAGGGCAATGCGTGATGTTGGCCTGCAGGAAGTATAATTTTATGTTCATGTTTCTATCGGTTGAGGGGAAAAATCTCTATGAACTCAGATCCTATTCAAGATATGAAAACACACCCTTCTCTTTGTTGTAACCAGAAAATAATTTATGTACTGCATGGAAAGAGACCAGAGACCAGATGTTCAAAGTAGAGATGTGTGTGTGTGTGTGTGAGAGAGAGACAGAAACAGAGACAGAGAGAGAAACAGAGAGAGAGATGGTAATTTTGTTAAAAAGTGGAATAGTCAGCTGACAACACTCCAGAATTGCTGGAAAAAAACACCTACTTAACAATTTTTCAACACAGAGATATTTCTAAAGCATAATTTGACCAAACAAATAAGTAGCAGGTTGAGACTAAGGGCACTTAAACAAGAAATTGACATAGCACCAGAGCTTCATATAGGATAAGAACAATGTAAAGCAATAGGGAGTCAGCAGTTTGGTGACAATGGAGAAGAATTATAATAAAAAATAGAAAATAAGAAATTTCTCGTAGCTCCTCAGGTCCCTGCCTTCACCATGACGTTGTCTACTGTTTGGTGGCCCCGTGTAGACCACAAAATGTAAAGTAGGTATTTCTTATAATTTTCCCCTTCCAAAATTACAAATGAATAGTACTATTTGAACCAATTAGAACTTTTAAAAAATGATTTTTGAGAATGTGAATCCCATAGAAAGATACACGTAGACAAGTAAGAGTCAGAAGCCAAGACACTAAGCAGAAGCCATGAGGCACTAAAAACAGACCTACGAGGAAGCTGGACCATGAAGACAGATACATCAGTGTTTTCACTGGCTCTCTGGAGTTTCTATAGCATTCACAGTGCTGCTCCACGAGAGATGATAATACCACTGTTGAGGCTATTCGTTAAGACCTGTTACCTCCTCCACTGCGCTTAATAATTAAACCCCATCACTTGAGGAAAGCAAGCATGATTTTGTACAGGCAACTGAAAAGAACCTAACAAACCTATAGATTTCACTCACATTTGATATTCCCTCAGTATTTGGCAGAAAGCTTGAAAATGATGTGGGCTATTAATCATTACTCCCTTACAAAAGTATAACTAAGCATTTTGACTCTTCACCAAACCCCGTTTTGTCCTCCCAGAGCAAATGCATGTACAGACCAGATCCTCTGTGTAGAAAGGGAAGATTGTGGTGCTGGATTTACTTTTCTGTTGTAATATGGTGACAGGGCAACTCCTTATTAACTTCTAAGAGCAACTTCCTGGAAGTAGGCTGTAGCTTAATGATGTATAAAATGCCTAGCAATACCCCAGGGTGCCCTTTTCAGATTGCGACAACTTCAAGACCTTCCCTCTTTCAATTTTTTGTCAAGCAACCTTCAAATTTAACAGGATAATTGACTCTACTGAGGGCCCAAATTGATGCAGGACAAATGTATGTGATGAAATAATTCATTACTCTTAACAAGACCTTTCTGGAAACTAATTGTTTATTTTCTAATCTACAAAACAAAAGTGATTTAAAAAAAACACAGTACCATTCCAAACAAAATGTAACCCCAAAACAAAAACCTGTAAAAATTAAGACGCCACAAATTTATTGATCTTGGAAACACTTTTGCTCTGTGGGTGTGTCTTATGGAGATGCTTCTCTTGATTTTTAACAGCCTTCACACTGTTCCTACTGGTATTTATTTATTTGAGGTTGGCTCATTATAGCTCTTCTGAGGTTATGCTACAACAGAACTATCTCAGTGTGAGTAGTGGAGCATTTATGGGGCAATCGGGGCCATTTTTAACCATAGTGTGGGATTTTGAAAAGCCTTTCAATTTTCTAATGTAAAAATAAAGAAGATAAAGCTAGAAGAACAGCAGGGGTTTCTTTTGTTGTTGTTGTTGTCATTTGTTTGTTTTTGTTTAATAGTTTTAAAGAAGGACAAGCAATGCTTAGAATCATGGGGTAATGGTCCACTTAATCGTTATGCTTGCTTAAGCTGAGAAATTCTTTATGTCTAATATTGCTGGTAAATCATATTGTATTGCTTTTATATAAAGCTGACCACCACAGGTAGATTTTCTTAGCCAAGAGTTAGTCTATTATTGTGTACTGAAGCATTTTGGAACACCTAAGATCTTATAGGCTTAAAACAAAGTGAAATCATTTAGGTACAGGTGGTAAAGTTAAATAAATCTTCATTTAGTTGACAGACTTGTTTCAAATTAGCTAAGGGGAAATGGTTGTTGGGCATTTGGGGGAATTCATTGATACTGTTTAGTATTTTCTATACTTGCTGTACAACCCCATTTCTCCACACTGGCAATGTTTTATTTTGTATTTTATTTCTGAATCAGAAAATATATATTTTTAATTATATTTTATATTGGAGCATAGTTGATTAATGATGTTGTGTTAGTTTCAGGTGTACAGCAAGCGATCCAGTTATACATATACATGTATCTATTCTTTTTCAAATTCCAGAAAATATGGTTTTAAAGATGAAGTAATCTTTGATTTAAAGGTAAAAACATACTAAATTGGAGAACACGGAATGGAACTAAGACTCTTTAGAAATTTATTTTATACTGTTAAAAAGAGTGTCTTTAGAATACTCGTGAGTTTTCCTCCAGATGGGAAGATATTACCTTCTTACAGTCCTATGAGCAATGTTCACATAGGCAAAACTAATAGGAAAGGAACAAACAACAGCAAACTTTATGGCACGCTTTTTCTTTAAAACAAAAGACTATAACTAGTACCAAACAGGCCTTTTCCTCTGTGCCAATAAGAACAAAATTCACAGAACTAATAGAACAATCCTAAGAACAGCAAAATAAAGACCTTAGGACCTCTACACTGAAGAGGAAATATTGCATAAATCTTCTAAAGCAACTCAATCTTTCCGAAGGCAAATAAATTGATTAGGGCATGACCTTTATTTCTATGTGCAACCCCTAAAGGATATCAAGACCCTGATGCCACGTTTAGGACCAACATCCAGAGTTAAATGTATCCTTCCATAACCAGTAGGCATTCTGCTCCTTGACAAATGACTTGTTGACATGAGTGAATTTGTGGTGCTTGCCTAGTGACTGTGTAAGATGCAAGAAAGGAGAAATGTACTTTTAGAGGATGTTCTGAGCTGTCTAAGGCTTATTTTTTCTGCACCACTCTCTTTTCCACAATGAAGATCCTCAATGCCTTCAAAAGTCCTCATCTACTGTCCTGCCATGATCTCAAATACAGTGTATTTAAAAGTAAACTCATCTTCTTCATGTAAACACACACACACACACACACACACACACACACACACACACACACAAAGTGCTCATGAATTAAGGGCAAAGAGGCCAGCATTGGAAGACAGGGAAAACTTAAAGTCTTTGGGTTGTATGCTGTTCATTCTTTTGAGACTCTGAGAGATTGTTACAAATGTCAAAAAGCTTCTAAAATAAGGGTGGCTATTTTGGAAATATCAGGAGGAAATAGAAATATTTATAAGCACCATTTATAAATGTCAAAATGGAAATAGCCTTATGAATCTCAAGGAGGAGGAGGGGAGTGCTGATGAGAGGAGAGCTTTTTAAACTTAGATTCCCTACTTTATTGAACAGGAGAACGCCAATGAGAAAACAAGCATGCTTTTCAAACAACTAAAGTGTTAATGTCTAGAACATAGTTGAGAAGTAACAACATGAAAACAGTTTTCTAGTCTTCCATTTCTCATATTCACCTGACACTTTTGAGTAAATGAAGTGCATTTATACATGTTATTTTATTCTTGAAACAACCTCACACTTTAGCGATTTTTATTGTGTTGAATTTCCAATTGGGAAAATTGAGGCTCAGAGAGCTAAAGTGACTTGCCCAGTACCATACAACAGTTGAGACATTGCTGGGGATTTTCTTATGTAATAGTCTCTATGCAATGGAGATACAGACATGACTGAGATGCAGGACTTTCTCCATGTGAAACTTCTTTCCAACCTGGGGTTCTCTTGTGATATAATAGCTGGGATACAAATGCCTATGTATGCATAATCTGAGATAAGAACAAAATTTTGTTAATGCAAGAAGGAAAGGGGCACTAACTGCCTGAGGCAAATAGGGAAGGCTGTAGGAGAAGTAGGAATTTCCCAGTGGAGCAGAGGATAGCTGCAATTCAAAGCAGAGGAATTCACATATGCAAAAGACACTGATCAATGAGACAGGACCCAGAGTTTTCCAGACTGGAACAAATGATCCAAGGAGATGAGGAAGGAGGTTGGGAGGACCAGAGGTTACCAAGGGCTGAATCTGGAAAGGAAGGTGGGGACTAGATACTGAGGATTCTTACATGCCAAGCTCTTTTTATAACCTGAATCACAAGGGCTTTGGGAGGACAAGTAAAGATAAATACAAACTTAATTCTTGGAGAGTCAAGACTTAGAATCCACACTTTAATTTGACTCATGGGCTCTGTAAAAACTAGTTATATTGAATAGAAACCCCTTCACTTTTGATGTTGCCTTTGGCTTCCAGCTTCAGAGAGAAATCATTACATTCAATCTAAGTGCTTGAACTGAAAGATGAGTTTGTTGGTCTCAAAGAGTCATACACTTCTTTGACTGGAAGATTTTTACACTTTATTTTACTCAACATCAGGAATTCTCTATGGAAATATTCACTTCCAGTTGATCAAAAATCAGAGAAACAACATAAAGCAAATTCAATTGAAAGAACTAATTACAAAAATGTGCCTTTTGGAGTGCTCTTTATAATCCTGTTAAGTCAATCTCCTAACATCCTGTCAGGCAAGAGTCTGCAATGTTCATTCATCTGGCGGATATCTGAACAGCAGCCAGTAGGCTGCTGCCACATTATCCATGTTCCAACTATCTTTCTTTCCAGAAGTTGTCTCTTATCGCTTGTTTTATAGGAAAAAGGAATGTCAGAAGAAAAAAAGAAAAAGAGAAAAATGCAAGCAGTTGCTTTTGCTCAGTAAACTAATTCCACCACCCTGTTGCTATCAGTTATATCTTCTCTTGATCCTCTTTCTACTTCCACACCCCTTGTAGCACTGCTTTTCTTCCCTTCCTATTACACCAAGTTATCATGTTGCCTGGATCCCATTCACACCGTAATTAAACCTTTATTTTGGGGGAACTCAGAGTTCTCAGTGTTATAGAAACAATAAAATACTACACAAATGTGTAAGGTATAACTCTTTTCTCTTCTATAAACATCTGATTGGTTAAGATGAGGAAAGGTTTGTTATAAGTGAAATTGAGACTGGCCACTCATGAATACAGCATAAAAGGGATTAATCAATCCCAAAATCACAATGAGAAAGCACAGACTTCATTTTACTTAAGTTGAGACATCGCAAATCCCCAACTGGAGGTGTGTATAATAATAGGTTACTAAATCTCCAAGCTAGCTCTGTCCTTGGTTTCTCTGGAGACTGAGACCAACAATTACTATACAGAAAATATTCATCTAATGTGACGTGAGATGTTCAGCAGGGAGGTTACACAGCAGCCACTTCTCTCTACTGAAATACATTCAAGAAAACACAGTCCTGGGGCTTTGTTCCACAAGTAGATTAAGAATTTAATGCAATTTCCTAAGTGAGAAGTCCTCAGGTGCCATCTCAATGCCCTTTTGTCTTTCAGGTTTAAATTGAACAGAATATGTATTTATAAGTGAAGAAAAACTGAAAATGGCCTGCAAAATGAATTGGGGGAATACAAAAGTCAAACAAAAACAATAGCAATGCAACTGTTCAAGCACATGCCTAGGGAAAGTCTGCTGCTTAACCGCTACTCGGTTTGCCTTTTGAAAGTTGGTAGGTATCAGATCACATGTCAAGAAGGTAATTTATTTGCAGTATTGAAAAATAGCCCTTCCTTATGATTAGAAATACGGAGAATATTATATATCACTTTTGTCGATATAAAATGTGCCATGTGCTTAGATATTACAAATATTCCAACATGATAGTTAAAATGCTTATTATAACTAAAAAAAAAAAAAAAAAAAAAAAAAAAAGAAAGGAAACTAGCCCTTCCTTACTCTTTAAAGTCTGGTTTACTGCATTCCAAATTTTTCCCTTCATGAGTTGTACCTATTTTCTTGCCGCCTCCACTTTCTGGTGTGGCAGACGCATTTCAGCTTTGTCCTCACTAGAAATGCCAGATCACAGTGCTGTGGCAACCGGTGTTGTCGTCGGGTCCTTCCACGGATGCCACCCCACACATTCTTCTAACCCATGACTATTTCTCATAATTTCCTGATTCTCTAAAGGGCAAGGCAGAGGGCCCTTGTAAGGCTGACAGTTGTTCCAGAACTGATGCTGTCACAAGAACCCACTCTAGAGGCCTACAGGCATTTTGGATTTAGGTGCTAATATTCATTCTGTACTGAAGATTGGAAGTTTGTGAACCTGTGCTTTTTTTTTTCACTCAGTCATTCCTATACTCACAAGTGATAGTTATGAAAAACACCTCCGAAGTGATGCGTTACTAGCACTGCCACTTACATATAAGCTCTGCTTTTTCTAATTCCTTGAGGTACAAATTTTTTAGGGTTAATTGATCTCAAGTTCTTTGTTCTTTGACAGAAGAATTAAACACACACACACACACACACACACACACACACACACACACACAAACATACATGACACACACACCTCCCCAAGATAAGAAAGAAAACACTCTCTGGAAAAAAAAAGGAAGAGGTTCATTTTAAATTACACCTGAGGCTTTCTAACACCTTGCAGTTGGAATTCCAGGTTACCTCCGCTTTATTCCCATTTAGAAACTCCAGTGACTTTAGTTTTATGGATGAAAAGGTGATTCATTTTTTGGCTTGTTTAAACTTGGATTCTTAGCTTGGAGGTCTGCTAGATACAACTTTTGCATTCATTTGTTTCTGTATGAGATAAATATTCACTAAATGCCTATATGTCAGATACCGTTGAGGTACTGAGGGTACATCCATAAACAATATCAACAAAAATTTCTTTTCTCATATACTTAACATTCCAGAGAGAAGCTGTAGAGAAGTCTAAAATCTTGTTTACAGTTAGTGATCAGGAAAACTGGGTTTCAGTACTGAGTTATTGAGTGGCTTGGGCCTAATCCCAGGCTTCTATGGACCTCATTTTTCTTGTTTGTAATATGAAAGAGTCAGACAGGATGATGTTGTTCTGTAGGCTGGTTGCAAGTATGTTTTGGTTTTTTTTTTACACTGGTGTCCTGATAATGTGTCTGGTAGCACTAGGCATCTTTAGCTTAAAGGAATACATGGGATTTGTGAATCTAGTAATTTTTTGTCTGTGGCCATTTATTCATTCCTGCATTTAATAAATGTGTAATGTGTATCTTCTATGTGTGCAGAAATTGTGCTTAGTAAGTCAGGGATAAACAGCTGAATGAGACAAGTCTCTCTCTTCACGGTCTGGCTGAGGAGACTTTCGTTAAAGTAACTAGCAGAATTCCAGTGGGATAACTGCTATACTTACTAGCAGTCTGAAGAAGGTGCAGTGGGAGAAAGGCTAGAGTACAATTGATTCTGCCCAGGAGATTTAGGTAAGACTTGCAGTGGAGGGGACATTTGTCCTGGGTCACCAGGGATTGGATAGGTAGAACAGAGAGGGACATTGAAGCAGAAAGAACAGTGATCACAATGATATGGACATGAGAAAGAGCACTGTGTTGTGAAGGGCAAAGGAAATAAAGAGTTCTTTTAACATCAAACTTGAAGGGTCAGCGTCCAAGGTGACTGAGGAGAGATCAGAAAGGAGAGCAAATTGAGATTAGTTAGTGAAGATCCTTATATGATTCATGAGTAAATTTTAACTTTTTTTTTTTTTTTTTTTTTGCGGTACTTGGGCCTCTCACTGTTGTGGCCTCTCCCGTTGCGGAGCACAGGCTCCAGACGCGCAGGCTCAGCGGCCATGGCTCACGGGCCTAGCCGCTCCGCGGCATGTGGGATCTTCCCGGACCGGGGCACGAACCCGTGTCCCCTGCATCGGCAGGTGGACTCCCAACCACTGCGCCACGAGGGAAGCCCAATTTTAACTTTTATCATTAAGACAAGAAGCTTGAATTGAAGGTTTTTCTGGGTCTAGGTCAATGGGATTAATTTGTCTGATGAGTTTGTTTTCAAAGCTAGCTATACTGTAGAATACTTAAGAGTATTCTAAATAGGCTGTATTTTTTGTTCATACAAAATGTCATGAAAGACCAGAGGGACAGACAAGTTTGCCTATTTATATGCATAATCAGTTAACTAATAAAGATGAATTCGATGGGATATAAGCAGTGAGTGAATTTATTTTTCTTTAGTATCTCGACTTTAAAATTCTTTTTTTTAAATTCCCCATCCCCTTCCCTTGGAAACTTGGGATTCATGCAGATGTCAAAGCTTTCAGCCACATTCAAGTCTAAGGACAGTCTCATTTTGATCATTATGGACACTTTCAAAGTAATAAAAGTCCGTTACAATCTTAATTAAAGCTTCAATTCCAGTTCCAACTTAAAAACATCTTCCCTTACCCCCATTAAGCCTGACCCATGAATTGGGAAACTTCTATAGGGAAGGGGGTGTGGTCGGTTCTTTTACTCTTTGTTTTTATGTGTTCTGGATTCTTCGGGGTTTTAGCACTGGGAGGAGGAATTAGTGGAAAAGCGCCTCAGTCATTCCCTAAGTTGCTCTGATAGTTTTCTCTTCACACCATGTCCTCTATGAGGCTGATGTTAAATCTCTGGGTCTCCTGTGGACCCAGATGTGCTTTCTTCAGAGTCCCTACACAGACCACCCCTCTGCAGTCGTCCAACATGGGTGATGTGCTCTGTTTTTTCTGTTTGTTTTTTGTTCTGTTTTCTTTTCTTTAACTGAAGTATAGTTGATTAACAATGTTGTGATAGTTTCAGGTATACAGCAAAGTGATTCAGTGGTACATACACATATATCTGTTCTTTTGTCCCCACCTAGTCTCCCACTCCTGGCTACCTTGACTTAGCAGATTTCCTTCTTGGGTGGGATACCTTCAAAATTTCTCAAATTTGTTACTTTTTGTGGCCTCCACTTTGTCATCAGGAGACTTGTGCATCTTTACCATACAAGGAGACTTGTCCTACGGCTCCCGTTTCTCCCTGCTCTGGATCATGGGGTGACCCAGGTATTCTCCAGCATTCAGAATTATTCATGCAAGAAATGTAATCTGGTCTCTCACTTCAAATACAACTCCAGACTCTGGAGGAAACGTGAAAATTTCTCCTACCCTGCTCTGGAGTAGGCAGTTGAGGAAATGTCCACCAGGGGGATTGAATCACCAGTCTGTTCTTATTGGCAAGTCCAAAATCTGTAGTGTTTTTTTTTCTTAGAGGCTTTCCTTTTACCTGGTGGGTGTATGGGTGTGAGAAGCAACAAGTCCATAGCACGCTAAGGGAGAAAGGCATAGCACTTCTTTTCAAAGAATCCGCTGGATGGAAGTGAGGGTGGAAGGACTAGTTCTGCTGCATCATAGTAATTGAAGAGATGGGGAGTATCTGGCAGCTTTCTAGAATCTTCTCTCAGAAAATGGAAGCATCTTTTATTGCCTTCAATTTTGAAGCTTTGATTAAATTTGTGAGAAACAAGGAAAAAGTCCCATTTCATATTCTCTTGTGAATGCTTTTTGTACTTTTCCAGTGTATTTTTTGTCTTAGTGTTACATAATACTCACCTTGACAATTCAAGCCTGTCTTCCTGGGATTATGGAAGCTAATGAAAGGCTAGATTTTTTAAAAGTGGAGCATCATCTTGCTGGGAGCCAACAATGATAAAGGCAATATTAATCAAAGTGAAACCTCAAAAGGAATGGGCCACTCTAGGGTGTTGGATTGGGCAACATTTGCAACCACCTTTCACCGTTTAGAGAGTTGGGCCCAGAGCTTTTCTACTGAAGGACTGGACACTATTTTATCAAAAGAGATCCTCACCTGGAAAACACTGCCTTGTAACGCCAGTCAAGTGATTTCCATACTGTATAACTTAAAACCATTTTTTCTATAATAAAAGCCAGACCCATCAACTGGAATCCTAGGATTCATATAGAATCCAAATATTGAAAACCATCTTTATTTTACTATTTCATAAATTAATAACTTCTAATAACGACTTTTCACATTCTGGTATCGATTAAGGCATATGGTGGCAGTTTAACCACTTAGTAATCTGTAAATTTGTAGTTAAGGCATGATTAACAGCTATGTTTTGTTTATCAGCTGACAATTCTGATTCAGATAGTTCTGTTTCATTGTCTTCCTGATGTATTTATTGAGCCACTGATGAGACTGTCTCTTCAGCTAGTTTCTGAGTTCTATGAAGTAGAGCAACAAATACAGGCTTGTGATAAGGAGAGCAGAAGTCAATGAAGAAGACAAGGAGAGGGCTAAGAGAGTAAGTGTAGTTGAGTATAACAATTCAAATAGAATTTTAATTTTATAAGTGAATTTTGGAAACTATTTGACATCTTATGTGTTAAATTCACACACAAAAAGATACAGGATTAGGAGATGAGATTGGGGTTGAGCTCCTGCTGCAGCCACACTTCTCCATTCAGAGTCATGCTGGGGATTCTTCTCTTGAAGGCTTCAATGCAATAATGTGTAAGTTATCACATTTACATGGGAAAGTAGAGGAGAGGCATAATGTACATTTCAGTGCCAGATGTGCAAAGAAGTCATTTTGTTTATACCAATAGTTAAGCATGGAGACACCAGGATAGATGTATGTATTTGTATGTCCTTGACTTTATTAAGGTTCTGGTTCAAATTTTATTTTTTATGGATAATACTCATCTTACTTATAGCATGTACCCAAATGGAAGGTTCTTTTCAGTATAAGTTCCTTAATTCATAAGCAATGTGTACCAGATGTGGCTTAATTCCAAAGGAGTGAATTAAGCATGTTATCTTGGTTAGAAATCCACTTATCTCCTCTCTTCCTTAGTCGCTATGGCAGCCTAGTGTACTTGAAAGAATAGGGATTTGGAAGGCAAATAGAGCTGGGTCATAATTCTGACCCTGCCATTTAATTTTTTGTCATATTAAGTAAGTTACTGAACCTCTCTGAGTCCCAGGATCCTCACCTATAGAATAGGAAACATTAATTTAGCTTTTGTGGACTATAAGCACATGTATCATGTAAACCTCACAGAAATGTTGAGGTCAGTGTTATTATTATCTTTATTTTATGGAGGAGAAAGCAGGGGCTAATGGGACTTAAGTAACTTGTCACACAGCTTGTAAATGGAAGAACTGTAGTTTGAATTCATGTCTGTCTCTCTCCAAAGTCCTTGTCTCAACTATGTTTTACAGCCTGAATACCTCTTTTTAAGAAGAAAAATAACTTTGATGTAATGCATCCTTGATGATATTATTTAAGAAGCTATTTTAGAGCTTCTTTTGTGGAAAGTGATTGAAGCCCAATTCAAACCATCTAAAACAAATAGGAAGAATTATCAGATGGCAAATGGGGTAGCTACATGGACGTATACCTGCTTGGTCAAGGGTGAGAAACAAAGACCTTGATGACGGTAGCACTTACTGTCAGTCCCTTATCTTTGCTGGTCTTTAAGCTAAGGCTTTTTGAGGATTCGCCATGTGGTGAGGAAAAAGATTGCCTAGTATCTCTGGGGATATGTCTTTACAACCTCTGACAAAGAAGAATGTTTTCCATGAAAGTCTCAGCCAGATAAACCCTAAGGAAAACTCTAAGTGGCCTGCCTTAGATCACATGACAGTTCTTATCCAATCATCGGGGCCAAGGCACTCAGTTTACCAAGGTTTTACCAAGGGTGAGCCATTTGCTTACTGTGACCAGGAATATGGATTCTACTTTCAGAAGGAGGAGGAGAAGCAGCACTGAATAACCGGTAGTGACAACCACAGAATACTTAAATTATAGTGATACGATGTACAGTTACAGATGATTTAGCTAAACTTTTAAATTTTTTTCTAAAATCTAAAGAATTTTCCAGATTTTTCTTTTTATTCTTAAGTGTGTTTTTAATATCAGTAAATTACAGAGGAAAAGAATTATTTTATTTTGTAACTAATAATCTTAAAGCATTTTATTCATCTTAGGTTAAACAATGCATCTGTTAATTGGCATAACTGGAAATGTCCCTGAGAATTGTCTCTTCTGATTTGGCCAGGGTGGAAAGAGAACTTGCACACATGGTACAGTCATTCTGAATGTCCAAAACAGAAGGACATTACGGGGGCTGGTGCTGTTTGCTTCCTGTTGTAACGTCATGTATTTAAGGGGCAAAAAGTGGGAGAAGCTGGCAAGCCATTCAAACAGTCTCATTGTGTGGTACCTGGGAGAGTTAATGAAAAGTCATATAATTTATTGAAGTAGATATATTTACAACAGTGCAAAGTACATCTAACAGCAAATGACTCTGGTATGCCTGACTACTAAGCAAACAAGAATCAATATTTACAATGAGAAAGTGCAAACATTCTATCTTCATATTAACAGTCGTGAAGAAGAAACAGCTGTTAAATCAGTTATCACTTTTTGGATCCAACACAGTATTGTCATTTAATTTCTTGGACCAATATTTGCTTGGCTACAGCTTCACCACATGATTTAAACCCTGCAAAGTTTGGCTTTACCACTAACTCCAGGTGCAAAATTTTACACTAAGCCTCTATTCCCTTTTGAATTGAGATTCTTCCCAAATAAAGGTTATTTTCAGGCAATTTAAAACTTTCAGACCCAGACCTTCTTAGTGAATTCCACTTGTTGTTTCTTGGACTTCCAAGTGCAGGAGCTGGAAATGTACTGAGTTTCCTGGACCAAGATGTGAACACAGGTCCAGAGTTTTCACTTTCATTATTATTCTATGTTATTTTTTAATATGTTTGTTTGCTCTTTAAACTACTAACAGTCTAGTACGATAGAACCAAGATGTTTTCAGCTGCACAGTCACCAATAAGATATTAGGAAATATTTCAAAGTAGACAAAGTATGTGGCACACACATGTGTGCACACACACTTGTGCACACATGCATGCATGCACACACCAATAACTATATGCTGTTCTTTGTCAGTAAAAAGCTGTTTGGAAAGCTTTCCACTTTATTCATGCCACACACCTTTATTTTAGCTCAAGTTCTTAGATGACTAACTCTGCACACTAGATTCATCGAGTCTAGTGGAGAACCCACCAGCACCCCTACCTACTACGATCACCACCACTATGAACAATATTAGCAACTGCATAATCCAAAGGTCTTCCTTCTTTCCATGCTCTATTTTTTTTTAAATCAACTCTTACCGTCCATCCCTTTTTATTAATACCAAGGCTTTTATACAAGAGGGTAAGTGTCATTCCTTAAAATACTCTACAAAGGTTAAGAATTCATTCAGTAATTCAAAAGTATGTATTGAATATTTGTACTGTGGGTCCAGCTGTGAAAAAGACAAATGAAGTTTCTGAACTCATGAAACCTGAGTTTTAGTGAGGAGAGGCAGGAACAAGTTAATAAAAATAAATAAGTAGGGCTTCCCTGGTGGCGCAGTGGTTGAGAGTCCGCCTGCCGATGCAGGGGACACGGGTTTGCACCCCAGTCCGGGAAGATCCCACATGCGGCGGAGCGGCTGGGCCTGTGAGCCATGGCCGCTGGGCCTGCGCGTCTGGAGCCTGTGCTCCGCAGCGGGAGAGGCCACAACAATGAAAGGCCGCGTACCACACACACACACACACACACACACACAAAAGTAAATAAGTAAGTAAGTGACTAAATAAATAAATAAATAAATATTTCCAACTTGTAAGTGCTATGAAAAATTACCAGTCTATTTTACAACTCTGGAGAGTGTTTGCATTTTAAAAGTCACTTGTTAAATTAATTGATTCTGGAGTACGGGGAATTTGTGTGGGAATAGATGCCTGACACCCGTTTCCATCAATTCTTCTGCTTGCCATTACATTTTGTTTTCAGCATTCAGAATTTTCTTTTTAGGCTAGCTAATAAAAGGAAGGGTGTGGGCCGGCTATTTGACTAAAGGGCCAGATAGAAACAGAACCATGTGGTAAAAACAGAGCCAACAACTTGTGGGTGTCTAGTGTGTTTTATAGCAACTTTTTATCCCAAGTACTCCTTAATCACACACACAGCAGAAACAGAAAAGGGAGAGGAGAGGAGCAGGGAATCACTCTGAGAGGTGCTGCACTGTGTGGGCACATGTTCCATGTGGGAGTTAAAATATATCCAGCAGTTGAGGCCTCCTTGGATAGTGGGGTAACAGGTTCAGACTTTACAAAACTTGATGTTGATGTCATTTGTGCAGATGCCTATCCTGGCAGCTTGTTCTAAGCTTCATCCATGAAACTAGCTAGGGCTAAGATGAAAGAATATATTTGTTAGAAATCTAGGCTATTAATTTCAAACCAGGCAGCTGCCCTGTCCCACAAGGATTGCCTATGTTTTCCTATATTCTAAGCCCCAATATTGAAAGATGAATTTTATTTGATGATACACAAAGTTTTATTCTGTGTACAGTCTGATTTCCTAACAAATGTTTTAGCCTCACAGAGAGAGAAACAGAACCATAGGTAAGAAGGGAGCCAGCAACTTGTGGGTGTCTAATGTTTTTTACAGCACACATGTGTTTTATAGAAAAGAGGTTGGGGGGAGAGGGAGAAGGAGAGGGAGAGGGAGAGGGAAACACCAGAGAACAGTATCAAAGAAAACACTGAAGAGACTTTCAAGAAAGAATATGTGATTGATCAATAGGGTTAAATGCATCTACAGGACCCAAAAAGGAAGTGTTTATTTGGTTATGTGAAATCACTAGTGACTTTGGCAGGAGCAATTTCAGTAGAATAATGGTGGCAGAATATGGATTCCTTTGTTGAGTGGTCTCTGAGAAAGTAGAGTCAGAACACAGAGTCTACCCCTCTGTGAAGTTTGGGTCCTTAGGAAGGAGAGAGGTAGACAGTATCAAGAGAAACTCCTTGTAGGTTGGGGGAGGCTTCGGCATGTTTTTAGGCTGAAGGGAAAAAGCCAACAATGAGGAGAAAAATTCAGAGATAAAGGATCATTTGGCAAAAATCAAAGAAAAAGCAAGAAGTATGTAATTCAAGGTATAGATAGAACGTTGACCTTAAACAGGAGGAGGAAAATATTTCTTTTTGTGGCTAGAGGAAAGCTGATTAGATGGCTGTGACTATGGACATAATAGGTAGTGGTAACAAGAACTTAACAGAGATCTTACCAGATGACGTTATTAGGACGCAAGATCATCTTTAGACAGTGTGTGGAGCAAGGATTCATTATGGGGCTTAATGAGAATGGAAGTAGTGTGGGATAATGACTGAAGATATTAGAGGAGGAAAACTGATATTACTGAGGTTGGAGACTATGAATTTGTAGTGGCACAAATCTGCACTCTTGGATAATTTTCTCCTTAAGTGTTCAGCCTCTTGATTATGAGAGCAGAGAGGGCTATTTATAGCATTGATCCAGAGGCAGGGTTTTACCAGGTAGGAAAATGGAAGAAAAAGGGGGATTATGGATTTAATGAGACTATAAACAGTGTGGTATGGCTCAGATGATTTACCTTAGTGTAGTGTCCATGCTGGATGAGGAAGAATAGGAAAACTCGTGGTCTAGAGTTTGAAGTTTTTGAGAAAATGTTGAGTAGAAATCTATTATGACATAATCCTTGGTACAATCCTGGGAGTGGGTAGCTGAAGTGAATTTTACAAGATCAAGAATTTGTGAGGAGGAATGCATATAGGAGAGAGTTTCAGATAAATATAGAAGGTAGAAAAAGCATTCAGAAAATACGACTGTAACAATGGAAAGAAATTCCACAGATATGGTGAAAAAAGTTGAAAGTAGGATCAATAGTTCTAAAAGAAGCAAGGGAAGTTGGGGTGGACTTACGGTAAAGACTAATTGTAGGGATGAGAGTTCTGCTTGTTTACTACTAACCTTGAATATTGTAATTCTGGCACAAAATAATTCTGAGACTTGAATTATCCAAGGTCCAAGGAAATATACTGTTCTCCAAAGTTAGTTAGGGCTCTGTTCTTGGTAGCAGGTAATGGTTGTTCATTCCTATACGGCTTTTCTGCATTACACAGGTTGGCTCTTTATATCCTGATCCAGGATTATCCAGGATTCCTGACTCTCAGGATTTAAAACAAACTATACTTGAGTCCTGGACTTAAAATTCTTAAAACTGATGTCAACCTATTGGTTTATATTGAGTATAATTTTGGGAGGAAGGAAACGTCTATCTTCCATTTCCTGTTGTTTCTTGATTCTGTTTATCCTTGTGCAGGGACTTGTTGGCTATGTGAATTAGTTTTTTGTTTTTTTTTGTTTTTTTAAACATCTTTATTGGAGTATAATTGCTTTACAATGGTGTGTTAGTTTCTGCTTTATAACAAAGCCAATCAGCTATACATATACATATATCCCCATATCTCTTCCCTATTGCATCTCCCTCCCTCCCTCCCTATCCCACCACTACAGGTGGGCAAAAAGCACCGAGCTGATCTCCCTGTGCCATGCGGCTGCTTCCCACTAGCTATCTATTTTATATTTGGTGGTGTATGTATGTCCATGCCACTGTCTCACTTTGGCTCAGCCTACCCTTTCCCCTCCCCATTTCCTCAGGTCCATTCTCTAGTAGGTCTGTGTCTTTATTCCCGTCCTGCCCCTAGGTTCTTCATAACGATTTTTTTTTGGGGGGGGGGGATTCCATGTATATGTATTAACATACAAAATTTGTTTTTCTCTTTCTGACTTACTTCACTCTGTATGACAGACTCTAGGTCCATCCACCTCACTACAAATAACTCCATTTCGTTTCCTTTTATGGCTGAGTAATATTCAATTGTATATATGTGCCACATCTTCTTTATCCATTCATCTGTCGTTGGACACTTAGATTGCTTCCATGTCCTGGCTATTGAAAATAGAGCTGCAATGAACAATGTGGTACATGACTCTTTTTGAATTATGGTCTTCTCTGGGTATATGCCCAGTAGTGGGATTGCTGGGTTGTATGGTAGTTCTATTTTTAGTATTTTAAGGAACCTCCATACTGTTCTCCATAGTGGCTGTATCAATTTACCTTCCCACCAACAGTGCAAGAGGGTTCCCTTTTCTCCACACCCTCTCCAGCATTTATTGTTTCTAGATTTTTTGATGATGGCCATTCTGACTGGTATGAGGTATTATCTCATTGTAGTTTTGATTTGCATTTCTCTAATGATTAATGATGTTGAGCATTCTTTCATCTGTTTGCTGGCAATCTGTGTATCTTCCTTGGAGAAATGTCTATTTATGTCTTCTGCCCATTTTTGGATTGGGTTTGTTTTTTTGATATTGAACTTCACGAGCTGCTTGTATATTTTGGAGATTAATCCTTTGTCAACTGCTTCATTTGCAAATATTTTCTCCCATTCTAAGGGTTGTCCTTTAGTCTTGTTTATAGTTTCCTTTGCTCTGCAGAAGCTTTTAAGTTTCATTAGATCCCACTTGTTTATTTTTGTTTTTATTTCCACTTCTCTAGGAGATGGGTCCAAAAGAATCTTGCTGTGATGTATGTCATAGAGTGTTCTGTCTGTGTTTTCCTCTAAGAGTTTTATAGTGTCTGGCCTTACATTTAGGTCTTTAATCCATTTTGAGTTTATTTTTGTGTATGGTGTTAAGGAGTGTTCTAATTTCATTCTTTTACATGTAGCTGTCCAGTTTTCCTAGCACCACTTTTGAAGAGGCTGTCTTTTCTCCATCATATATTCTTGCCTCCTTTATCAAAAATAAGGTGACCATACGTTTGTGTGTTTATCTCTGGGCTGCCTATCCTGTTCCATTGATCTATATTTCTGTTTTTGTGCCAATACCATACTGTCTTGATTACTGTAGCTTTGTAATATAGTCTGAAGTCTGGGAGCCTGATTCCTCCAGCTCTGTTTTTCTTTCTCAAGATTGCTTTGGCTATTTGGAGTCTTTTGTGTTTCCATACAAATTGTGAATTTTTTTGTTCTAGTTCTGTGACAAATGCCAGTGATAGTTTGGTAGGGATTACATTGAATCTGTAGATCGCTTTGGGTAGTATAGTCATTTTCACAATGTTGATTCTTCCAATCCAAGAACGTGGTATAGCTCACCATCTGTTTGTATCATCTTTAATTTCTTTCATCAGTGTCTTATAGTTTTCCTCATACAGGTCTTTTGTCTCCTTAGGTAGGTTTATTCCTAGGTATTTTATTCCTTTTGTTGCAGTGGTAAATGGGAGTGTTTCCGTAATTTCACTTTCAGATTTTTCATCATTAGTGTATAGGAATGCCAGAGATTTCTGTGCATTAACTTTGTATCCTGCTACTTTACCAAATTCATTGATTACCTCTAGTAGTTTTCTGGTAGCATCTTTAGGTTTCTCTATGTATAGTATCATGTCATCTGCAAACAGTGACAGCTTTACTTCTTCTTTTCTGATTTAGATTCCTTTTATTTCTTTTTCTTCTCCAATTGCTGTGGCTAAAACTTCGACAATTAATGTTGAATAATCGTGGTGAGAGTGGGCAACCTTGTCTTGTTCCTGATCTTAGTGGAAATGGTTTCAGTTTTTTACCATTGAGGATGATGTTGGCTGTGGGTTTGTCATATATGCCCTTTTTTATGTTGAGGTAAGTTCCCTGTATGCCTACTTTCTGTAGTGTTTTTATCATAAATGGGTGTTGAAATTTGTTGAAAGCTTTTTCTGCATCTATTAAGATGATCATATGGTTAATATGATGTATCACATTGATTTATTTGCACATCATAAAGAATCCTTGCATTCCTGGGATAAACCCCACTTGATCATGGTGTATGATCCTTACAATATGCTGTTGGGTTCTGTGTGCTAGTAATTTGTTGAGGATTTTTGCATCTATGTTCATCAGTGATATTGGCCTGTAGTTTTCTTTCTTTGTGACATCTTTGTCTGGTTTTGGTATCAGGGTGATGGTGGCCTCATAGAATGAGTTTGGGAGTGTTCCTCCCTCTGCTATATTTTGGAAGAGTTTGAGAAGGATACGTGTTAGCTCTTTTCTAAATGTTTGATAGAATTCGCCTGTGAAGCCATCTGGTCCTGGCCTTTTGTTTGTTGGAAGATTTTTAATGATAGTTTCAATTTCAGTGCTTGTGATTGGTCTGTTTATATTTTCTATTTCTTCCTGGCCCAGTCTTAGAAGGTTGTGCTTTACTAGAATTTCTCCATTTTTTGAGGTTGTCCATTTTATTGGCATATAGTTGCTTGTAGTAATGTCTCATGATCCTTTGTCTTTCTGTAGTGTCAGTTGTTACTTTTCCTTTTTCATTTCTAATTCTATTGATTTGAGGCTTCTCCCTTTTTTTCTTGATGAGTCTGGTAATGGTTTATCAATTTTGTTTATCTTCTCAGTGAACCAGGTGTTAGTTTTATTGATCTTTGCTATTGTTTCCTTCATTTCTTTTTCATTTATTTCTGATCTGATCTTTATGATTTCTTTCCTTCTGTTAACTGTGGGGATTTTTGTTTTTCATTCTCTAATTGCTTTGGGTGTAAGGTTATGTTGATTGTTTGAGATGTTCCTTGTTTCTTAAGGTAGGATTGTATTGCTATAAACTTCCCTCTTAGAACTGCTTTTGCTGCATCCCATAGGTTTTGGGTCATCGTGTTTTCATTGTCATTTGTTTCTAGGTATTTTTTGATTTCCTCTTTGATTTCTTCAGTGATCTCTTGGTTAGTAAGTAGTGTGTTGTTTAGCCTCAATGTTGTATTTTTTACAGATTTTTTTCCTGTAATCAATATCTAGTCTTATAGTGTTGTGGTCGGAAAAGATACTTGATACGATTTCAATTTTCTTAAACTTGTCTGAGGCTTGATTTGTGACCCAGGATATGATCTATCCTGGAGAATGTTCCATGAGTACTTGGGAAGAAAGTGTATTCTGTTGTTTTTGGATGGAATGTCCTGTAAATATCAATTAAGTCCATCTTGTTTAATGTATCATTTAAAGCTTGTGTTTCCTTATTTATTTTCATTCTGGGTGATCTGTCCATCGGTGAAAGTGGGGTGTTAAAGTCCCCTACTATGATTGCGTTACTGTCGATTTCCCCTTTTATGGCTGTTAGCATTTGTCTTATGTATTGAGATGCTCCTATGTTGGGTGCATAAATATTTACAATTGTTATATTTTCTTCTTGGAATGATCCCTTGATCATTATGTAGTGTACTTCTTTGTCTCTTCTAATAGTCTTTATTTTAAAGTCTATTTTGTCTGCTATGAGAATTGCTACTCCAGCTTTCTTTTGATTTCCATTTGCATGGAATATCTTTTTCCATCCCCTCATGTTCAGTCTGTATGTTTCCCCAGGTCTGAAGTGCGTCTCTTGTAGACAGCATATATGTGGGTCTTGTTTTTGTATCCATTCAGCCATGTCTTTTGGTTGGAGCATTTAATCCATTTATATTTAAGGTAATTATCATTATGTATGTTGCTATTACGCTTTTCTTAATTGTTTTGAGTTTTTTATTATAGGTCTTTTCCTTCTCTTGTGTGTCCTGCTTAGAGAAGTTCCTTTAGCATTTGTTGTAAAGCTGGTTTGGTGGTGCTGAATTCTCTTAGTTTTTGCTTGTCTGTAAAGGTTATAATTTCTCCGTTGAATCTGAATGAGATCCTTGCTGGGTAGAGTAATCTTGGTTGTAGGTTTTTCCTTTTCATCACATTAAATATGTCCTGCCACTCCCTTCTGGTTTGCAGAGTTTCTGCTGAAAGATCAGCTGTTAACCTTATGGGGATTCCCTTGTATATTATTTGTTGTTTTTCCCTTGCTGCTTTTAATATTTTTTCTTTGTAGTTAATTTTTGATAGTTTGATTAATATGTGTCTTGGCGTGTTTCTCCTTGGATTTATCCTGTATGGGACTCTCTGCGCTTCCTGGACTTGATTAACTATTTTCTTTCCCATATTAACTATTTTCTTTCCCATATTATAATCTCTTCAAATATTTTCTCAGTCCCTTTCTTTCTCTCGTCTTCTGGGACCCCTATAATTTGAATGTTGGTGCGTTTAATGTTATCGCAGAGGTCTCTGAGACTGTCCTCAATTCTTTTCATTATTTTTTCTCTATTCTTCTCTGTGGTAGTTATTTCCACTATCTTATCTTCCAGTTCACGTAGCCATTCTTTTGCCTCAGTTATTCTGCTAGTGATTCCTTCTAGAGAATTTTAAATTTCAGTTATTGTGTTGTTCGTCATTGTTTGTTTGCTCTTTAGTTCTTCTAGGTCCTTGTTAAACGTTTCTTGTGTTTTCTCCATTCTATTCCCAAGATTTTGGATCATTTTTACTGTCATTATTCTGAATTATTTTTCAGGTAGACTGCCTATTTCCTCTTCATTTGTTTGGTGTGTTGGGTTTTTACCTTGCTCCTTCATCTGCTGTGTGTTTCTCTGTCTTCTCATTTTGCTTAACTTACTGTGTTTGGGGTCTCCTTTTTGCAGGCTGCATGTTCATAGTTCCCGTTGTTTTTGGTGTCTGCCCCCAGTGGCGAAGGTTGCTTCAGTCAGTTGTGTAGGCTTCCTGGTGGAGGGGACTAGTGCCTGTGTTCTGGTGGATGAGGCTGGATCTTGTCTTTCTGGTGGGCAGGTCTGCATCTGGTGGTGTGTTTTGGGGTGTCTCTGACCTTATTATGATTTTAGGCAGCCTCTCTGCTAATCGGTGGGACTGTGTTCCTGTCTTGCTTATTGTTTGACATAGGGTGTCCAGCACTGTAGCTTGCTGGTTGTTGAGTGGAGCTCAGTCTTTGCGTTGAGATGTAGATCTTTGGGAGATTTTTGCTGTTTGTTATTACATGGAGCTGGGAGGTCTCTGGTGGACCAATGTCCTGAACTCGGCTCTACCACCTCAGAGGCACAGGCCTGATGCCCAGCTGGAGCACCAAGACCCTGTCATCTACATGGCTCAGAATAAAAGGGAGAAAAAAAGAAAGAAATAATAAAATAAAATAAAATAAAATAAGAAAGGTATTGAAATAAAAAATAACTGTTAAAATAAAGAAATTTAAATAGTAATAAAAAAAAAGAAAGAAAGAAAAGAGTAACCAAACAAAAAAACAAACCCACCAGTGATAACAAGCACTAAAAGCTATACTTAAAAAAAAAAAAAAATGAAAGGACAGACAGATCCCTAGGACAAATGGTAAAAGCAAAGCTATACAGTGATAGTCACACACAGAAGCATACACATACACACTCACAAAAAGAGAAAAAGGAAAAAAATATATATATGGTTGCTCCCAAAGCCCACCTCCTTAATTTGGGATGATTCGTTGTCTATTCAGGTTTTCCAGAGATGCAGCGTACATCAAGTTGATTGTGGAGATTTAATCCGTTGCTCCTGAGGCTGCTGGTAGAGATTTCCCTTTCTCTTCTTTGTTCGCACAGCTCCCGGGGTTCAGCTTTGAATTTGGCCCTGCCTCTGTGTGTAGGTTGCCTCGGGGCGTCTGTTCCCGCCCAGATAGGATGGGGTTAAAGGGGCAGCTGATTCGGAGGCCCTGGCTCACTCAGGCTGGGGGGAGGGAGGGGTGTAGATACAGGGCGAGCCTGCGGCGGTAGAGGCCAGCATGATGTTTTACCAGCCTGAGGCTCACTGTGCCTTCTCCCAGGGAAGTTGTCCCTGGATCCCTGGACCCTGGCAGTGGCGGGCTGCACAGGCTCCCCGGAAGGGAGGTGTGGATAGTGACTTGTGCTTGCACACAGGCTTTTTGGTGGTGGCAGCAGCAGCCTTAGCGTCTCATGCCCGTGTCTGGTGTCCGCACTGATAGCCATGGCTTGCGCCTGTTTCTGGAGCTCATTTAGGAGGTGCTCTGAGTCTCTTCTCCTCGCGCACCTCGAAACAATGGTCTCTTGCCTCTTCGGCAGTTCCAGACCTTTTCCCAGACTCCCTGCTGGCTAGCTGTGGTGCACTAGCCCCCTTCAGGCTGTGTTCACGCTGCCAACCCCAGTCCTCTCCCTGGGGTCTGACCTCCGAAGCCCGAGCCTCAGTTCCCAGCCCTCGCCTGCCCCGGCGGGTGAGCAGACAAGCCTCTCCGGCTGGTGAGTGCCGGTCGGCAGCGATCCTCTGTGCGGGAATCTCTCCGCTTTGCCCTCCGCACCCCTGTTACTGTGCTCTCCTCCATGGCTCCGAAGCCCCCCCCACCTTCTCCATCCTCAGTCTCCACCCACGAAGGGGCTTCCTAGTGTGTGGAAACCTTTTCTCCTTCACAGCTCCCTCCCACTAATGCGGGTCCCATCCCCATTCTTTTGTCTCTGTTTTTTCTTTTTTCTTTTGCCCTACCCAGGTATGTGGGGAGTTTCTTGCCTTTTGGGAGGTCTGAGGTCTTCTGCCAGCGTTCAGTAGGTGTTCTGTAGGAGTTGTTCCACACGTAGATGTATTTCTGATGTATTTGTGGGGAGGAAGGTGATCTCCACTTCTTACTCTCCACCGTCTTGAAGTTCCTCTGTGATTAGTTTTGGAAATTTTCTTCCTATTGGTGTCCATTTACATGGGAGAAGATGAATCAAAGTGGAAAAATATAAGTTTTAAAAGATTTTGACAGAGGTTACTAATTGGTATTAGATATGTCTCTTATGAAGAAATTGCTTGATGCTGTTCCATTTGGAAACCATGCTGTGGTTAATATGGAAGTAATTTTGTGTGTGATTATTGACATACACAATGGTTGATGCTTATAGGGAAGAACTCATGTTAGTCCCCTGAAGCTTACATGCCTCTCATGTTCTTCTGCTCTGACCTGGAGTAAATCACTTAATTACTGTGCATTTCAGTTTTTCCAGCTGTAAATGTGAGCCTGCTTCACTTAGCAAATAGAAGACCAAAGGAGAATGAAGAGAACTGTTTTAATGTTAGCCTACCATTGACAGTAATGACTTTGGACAAGTCAATTACATTCACAAAGACCCAATTTCTTCTCAAAAACAGCATCCATTCTCACTTCTATGAGAAAACGGTAAAGTTTTAGGTACATAACAATATCTGTAAGGCATTTGAGCTGTGTCTACATGGTGATTAACATATTTCCAAGGGTAAGTTGATGAATAAAGTAATAAACGAGAAGTGTCAATGTGGAAATTAAATCCATCAGTCTCCCTTCTTGCAATTTTACTATCCTATTGTACTCTTGTTTCATGTATTTGATTATGTAAGCATAACATAATTAAAATCTAGAAGCAGGGTAAATCAATTGTAAACAAATAGTGTTTGTTTCTGTTTACATATCTATTTTCACAGGAATTTGCTTGTGTTAAAGAGTTTGTCTCATCAAGGGTTATATATTTGTCTAATATCTACTGAGCATTAACCATGCACCAGGGAATGTGGTAGGCCCTGAAGAATCAAAGACAGTAGAATGATATGGTTTCTGATCTCTGTAAGTTCATTGTCTAATGATTTCAGTTAATGAGTCCATGTATTTTGATGTGAATATTATAAAATGTTCATGAAATTTTATGCAATATATCTTATGTGTTGTTACAGGTTATGGACTTTTTTTGGACTTCTTAAAAAAATAGATAGACTTTATTTTTTAGAGTGGTTTTAGGTTCACAGGAAAATTGAGTGGAAAGTATAGAGTTCTCATACACTCTGCATGCACACATACATAGCCTCCTTCACCATCAACATCCTGTACAAGAGTGGTACCTTTGTTACAATCCATGAACCAACAATGACACATCACTATCATCAAAGTCCATAGTTTACATGAGAATTCATTCTTGGTGTTGTACATTCTGTGGGTTTTCATAGATGTATAATGACTTGTATCCATGACTGTATCAATATAATCCACCATTGTATCAAACAGAATAGTTTTACTGCCCTAAAAATCCCCTGTGCTCCACCTGTTTATTCCTCTCTCCCTCCAAACTCTGGGCAACCACTGATCTTTTTACTCTCTCCATAGTTTTGCCTTTTCTAGAATGTCATATAGTTGGAGTCGTATAGTGTGTAGACTTTTCAGATTGGCTTCTTTCTCTTAGTAATATGGATTTAAGGTTCCTCTGTGTCTTTTCATGTCTTGATAACTCATTTATTTTTATTGCTAAATAAGATTCCCTTACCTGGATGTACCACAGTTTATCCATTCACCTACTAAAGGATGTCTTGGTTGCTTCCAAGTTTGGGGAATTATACATAAATAAATATCCATGCCCAGGATTTTATGTGGATGTAAGTTTTCAACTCCTTTGGGTAAATAACAAGGAGCATGATTGCTCAATTATATGGTGAAAGAATGTTTAGTTTTGTAAGCAACAGATAAACTGTTTTCCAGTGACTGCAACACTTTACAACATTTCACTGCTGGTGGCATTTTACATTGCCACCAGCAGTGAATGTTCCTCATCCTGTTTCTCCACATACTTGCCAACATTTGGTGTTTTGGATTTTAGCCATTCAAATAGGTGTCTAGTAGTATCTCATATTTGTTTTAATTCTTATGGACTTTTGACTGATATCATCTCACTAAATATTATGGTGTGATGTGTTATAATAAAGGCATACTTTGAAAAGTTAGTAGGAATTTGTCAGATGGATGGTGAAGGATGCAGTAGGGAGGAAGGAAAGGCCAGGGGCATTCTAGGCAAAGCAAGCTTTTGTGAAAATGTTCACAGGTGAAAGAGAATATGGTACATAGTAAGTAGTTGGGGATAAATAGAATAAATACGGAGGTGTAATAGGCAGTCAGGACATATATTTCGATACAGGCCAGATTTTGAGAACATTTATGATTTATGTTGGATTTTATTTTTATAAAAGATGGGAGGACTTAGATAATTTTAAGAGTGATCAGATAGTTTCAGCTAGAGAAACTTTATTAACCACATGTATGTACATTTTTCAAAATCACATTTAAAAAAACAAACATGAGGAAATGTTCTTTATTTATTTATTTCATTTCTTTATTGGAGTATAATTGCTTTACAATGGTGTTAGTTTCTGCTTTATAACAAAGTGAATCAATTATACATATACATATGTTCCCATATCTCCTCCCTCTTGTGTCTCCCTCCCTCCCACCCTCCCTACCCCATCCACCAGGTGGTCACAAAGCACCGAGCTTATCTCCCTGTGCTATGCGGCTGCTTCCCACTAGCTATCTATTTTACGTTTGGTAGTGTATATATGTCCATGCCACTCTCTCTCTTTATCACAGCTTACCCCTCCCCCTCCCATATCCTCAAGTCCATTCTCTAGTAGGTCT
>RJWK010011205.1:0-42359 GCA_004363435.1 Platanista minor | reverse complement strand
CAAAAAAAAAAAAAAAAAAAAGAACTTGTGAAGATCTGAATTGGCACACTTGTCTTGCCACAATAAGCCATGTCAAAATATGTCTAGGTCTCTGTTTGCTAAGGCACAATTTTTCTTTCTCATTTGAAATTAAAGCTAAGTATATGCCACCTGCTTTTACTAATCTGTGATTTTAACAATTTTTTTTTTTTTTTTTTGTGGTACGCGGGCCTCTCACTGTCGTGGCCTCTCCCGTTGCGGAGCACAGGCTACGGACGCGCAGGCTCAGCGGCCATGGCTCACGGGCCCAGCCGCTCCGCGGAATGTGGGATCTTCCCGGACCGGGGCACGAACCCGTGTCCTCCGCATCGGCAGGCGAACTCTCAACCACTGCGGCACCAGGGAAGCCCTTTAACAAAATATTTTAAACAGTATGTTTTCTGCCATTGTTGTCTCTACCGATTGTAGAGTGGATCCAGTCAGTCATGTCACACATACTTATAAAATGATCAATTACTTATCTATGTATAATTTATATATATAATTGTATATATATATATATATACAGACACACATATACATATATATTTATGTATATATACATATACATATATACAAAAATATAAAGAATCCTAGACAATTGGTAGAGAGAAATAAACATTATTCTCACTGCATTTTGGGTATACCTGGTTCTTGATTTTCATTTGATCTCATGATATTCTGCTTATATTCCTACTCTTTTATCCATGGGCAAACACTTGCTAGGTAGCGCTTTTGACAGAAAAGTGCTGTGGCCGGGATATGTCCTCACAGTTTCCCATTCTTGGAGATTTGTGGGTGAAGAAAGTGACTGCTTTTAGAGTTTGAGCTCAGCCTTGTTTACCAAGGATTTGTAGAAGCATGATTTTCTGACACCATATGCTCCTTTAAGTATGTAAGTTCTTAATTATTAATGGTTTTCCTGACAGTTTCCTTTTCATACATTAAAGGGAAAACACATTAGATACTGTGTTACAGATTATTTTATGCCTTATATGCTGTGGTAGGCTGAATAATGGATCCTCAAAAGATATCCATACTCTAATCCATGAACCTGTGAATGTTACCATATGGCAAAAAAACTTTGCAGGTATTATAAAGTCAAGATCTAAATGCTCTCACATGTACGCTTATATAAGAGATACTTGATACAGACTACAGAAGAAGAAAGCCATGTGAAGGAAGTAGAGGGAAGCAAAGTCAGAGAGAAAAGGAGCTATGTCACTGACTTTGATGATGGAGGAAGAGTCCATGAGTCAAGAAATATAACTCTAGAAGCTGGAGAAGGAGAGGAAACAAATTCTCCCTTAGTTCCTCCAACGGGAGCTTGGCCAGGTGGACATCCTGGTTTCAGTCCAGTGAAACTGACTTCAAACTTCTGGCCTCCAGAACTGTAAGATAATAAATTTGTATTGCATTAAGCCATTAAGTTTGTGGTAATTTGTTATATCATGACATAAGAAATTGTATAAAAACTGCATGCTGTATAATAGTTGACCACAGTGAACTTTGTCCTTGAGGGCCATATTATATTTAGAGAATTAATTTTTATTTTGGTTTTAAAGGGTTTTTCTTGTTTGTTACCATAATTTTTCAGACAATACTCAGGTAAAATTTTGATAAAGAATTCTCATACATACTCAAGATAACTATCCTGTATATAGAATAATCCTACGTTGAAGAAATAACCAAAATAAATGTTATTACACACAGACAATGCATCTGTGATTCTGATGCAAAAAAATTTAGGTGATATTCCTCTTCATCTCATCTCTTTGATTCTTGTGCATGATTTGTGTCTAGATGTTTCTAGAACTCCATGGGGGATTCCAGAAACATGTGTTTTTCTAAAGCACCACAATAAGTCTACATTCTATAGAATTTTTAAAAATCACAAGCTTATATTTTTCTAGTACTTTTCATGGAATCCATAATTCATAAAGAAATTATATGTTACAAGGAGCAGAGTTGTTGTTTTTTCATTTTTTCATGATTTTCTTATTTTGTTTTCCCTCAAGAGCTGTGTAGCATATTTTGGACACTCAAGCAGGTAAAAAATAGCCTCACAAATTAATGATTACAATAAATAGAACTTAAATAGTTAGAGAAATTAAATGAGATTTTTAAAAGTTAATTTGTTAACTTTTAAAAATCATAAGAACCCTATGGACACTAAAACATTCATTGCTGATAAATCATTTAGTGATAGACTTTACTGCCTTCTCTGAGCTCCAATGTAGATTATGGTAATTACAATTAAAAATCCTTTTCCATTTAACATTTTATGATGACAAAAATCCTTTATTGGCCCATTTGAGAATTCATTCAATCTTAGATTTTACCATTGTCTGCCTACTTAGCACAATGAAAGGAATGTCAAATAATTGTATTATGATAGTGAAATATGAGACTTATTTTTTAATTTTAAAAGATTGAAGTGGTTAAGAACTATATTCTTCCTAAAAGTGCTTGAGGCATAAAGCTGACCAGTAGATGCCATAGACTTCATTGAAAATGTTTCTCTCCCTGATCCCTTAATACACTTCCTTACATGTCTATGCCATTGTTTTCTTCTCAATACTCTGCTCCCATTCCTTATTCTCAGCATATTAATTTATTGACTATCCTTCTGCAGCCATCCAGCTCAAAATGTTTTAGCTCCTTATCCCATAATTCCTACTGAAACTTCCTCATCTACTAGATTGTCTGTGATCTCTAATGAAAAGATGGGGTTTCTGATCTCATTTGTTCATGTCACAGAGAACACAATCCATTCACCATCCCTTCCCCAATTCTGTGCTTTAATTCTTTTTCTCCATCTGTTCTCTTCCCCATCTCTAAATATGTTCTAGCTTGCCCTATGCTAAAAGTTATTTTTTTCATTTAATCCTGACCAACTCTTTAAGCTCTCTTTCTTTTCTTTCTCTGAAAACCTCTTGAAAGTACAGAATATCTTGTCGCTTTTGCTAGCTCATCATTCACTCACTACTGAAACTCTTGAAATTTGGTTTATATCTGGATCAGTTCTCATCTCTACAGCCGCTTCTTATTCCTTGACTGACTCTTCTTCCTGAGTTGTCTTGATATTCTTCTCTGTTCTATATAGAGCTTAATCTCTGACATTAAATTAAATAATATATGAGTTTAAATAAGATAATATGGGGTAGGATAGGGAGGGTGGGAGGGAGACGCAAGAGGGAGGGGGTAGGGGGATATATGTATACATATTAGCTGATTCACTTTGTTATACAGCAGAAACTAACACAACAATGTAAAGCAATTATACTCCAATAAAGATGTTAAAAAAAAATAAGATAATATATGTGACAAGAACTCCAGCTACAAACTACAACCTAAATATAAGAATGAATTATTATAGTACATTTTATAATTGTAATAACAATTATTATTATTATTATTATTATTTTTTTTTTTGCGGTACGCAGGCCTCTCGCTGCTGTGGCCTCTCCCATTGCGGAGCACAGGCTCCGGACGCACAGGCTCAGCGGCCATGGCTCACGGGCCCAGCTGCTCCACGGCATGTGGGAACTTCCCGGACCGGGGCACGAACCCATGTCCCCTGCATCGGCAGGCGGACTCTCAACCACTGCGCCACCAGGGAAGCCCAATAACAATTATTATTATTAATAATGTTATTATTTCTACTTTATTTGTTTAAATAACCGTACAGTAGCTGAATTACACATTTCTATTCTGATTTCCGCGCTAAGATTTAGTCCCGCATATTACTTTTTATTTCAGATGTATTTCCATTTGTATAGCACACCTTTTGACAACTCAGACATAGCATATGTAAAACTTTTACTCATCTCCGCCATTTCTTGGGGGAAAAATATGAGACAGCATTTGCTTTTTCTGCTTTCCTCATTGCTACTAATAGAAGAAATCCTCCCAGACACAAAATTGAAGTGTGGACAGTTTTTTGGACTTAAAAGAAAGAACTCTGGATCCAAACTTCATGAGTTTGAATCCTGGCTTTGCTAGTTATCAGTTTTGTGACCTTGAGAAGTGTATTTATTCTTTTTGCACCTTAGTTTCTTCATCTCAAAAGTTTGAATAGTAACTTACCTCATGTGGCTGTTTTGTGGATTAAAATACATAATACTTGGGAAAATGGATAGCACACAGTAAGTACTATATATGAGTTTATTGTTATTATAATACCTTTTCTCCCTTAATTTCATCAGTCATAATTCTAATAATTGTATTAGTAGGATTTATGTTCTTATGAAAATAAAACTGAATTTAAATTCAGAAAATTTGAATCTATTCCCAATTCCAACTCTTTCCCAATTTTTTGGCGAATCATTTAAATTTAAAGAAAGTTAGTTTTATTCTGTATGTTTCAAACTAAATGTTTTATGTTATAATGTGTAGGCATTTCAACATTATAACTTGCACTTATCTCTTTTTAAAATAAATTGTTCTGAATCTATTTTTAAGGCTTATTACCTCATGACTTAGAAGAAGAAACTGTGTAGTAATACTGCCTAGTTTGGGGCCTTAACTCCATCACTCAAAATTAAGTGACTGCAGGTGAATTATTTTATTAACCTGTGCTTCAGTTCTCCCTTCTACAAAATGGTGCCAGTAGTGGTATCTCTCTTGTAGGGTTGTCAGAAAGATTGATGAGTTAGTTAAACACAACAGTGTCAGTCACATAGTAAATGTGCAATGCAATTCTTATTATTAACATACTTCCATGTTCCTTCTTCTAATCCATTTTCAGTATATGCTAGAAATAGAGCTTCCTTAAATCCATAAATGTGCCTAACAGAAAGGAAAACAGGTCAAGATGAAATTTCTACTTTAAATTTTTTCTTTATTCATCAATTGAAGATCACCTATATCATTTGATTTTATATTTTAATACATACAACACTTTCAGTGACTTTTCCAGTAAAATCAGGGTTGACTTAAAAAAAATAAAGCAAACGCATGCATTTAATTTTTAAAGACAATTCCATTTTGATGACTGCCCTCAACATTTTCAATGTTTTTAAAGTCCTTCTTTTAAAAGGAAATGTGAAGCTTCGAAATAATGTAAAAATTCTCATAATAAATAATTATTTTTAATATAAATATAACATCAATTCCTTCAAGCCAACTGAAACTATTATAACATCATTTCACAGCAACCCAGTCATTTACTGCTGTAGCAGAATTTTTTATCTGTTTAAGAGGAATATTACATGAGTTATTGATAGTTCAATATGTTAGAAATATATGATCGGTTTGACCTAAAAGATAAAAAGTTCACATTTAAATTGCAAAATTATTTTAATAAATCGTTCAACTTTTAATTGATTTCTAAACTTCCCTCTAAGGCTGTTTTTTTCTTATTTTACAAGCCTGTTACATGTTGTGTGTTATTTAAATTTTATCTCATTCATCATGTATCAGTTAGAACACAAAAATGTCTACTGTTTAGGTCATCCTGCATCATTCTCACACAGAGTAATGAGAGAATTAAATTAATCTAATTATTTTCTAATCTTTGTTTCATATAAAACTTTTAATTTTTAACTTATTAAATCCAAAAATCTTCCCAGTATGACTACTAGCAATTATTTTCTCTGCCTGGAGTAGTTCAAAACTTTTACATATACTTCTACTTTATCCTCTTCCCTTGAATTTGTTTTCTCCCACACTCAAAAATTTGAAGGAAAAAAAAATTTTTTTTAAATTGGAGGAGAACTTGAAAAAGAAAATCAAAGCCTGCTTTTATTGATGCACTGATAGACTGACCCGAGATTTGGAAGGGGTGTTTTGTTATAGGATACTCATCATCAAAGCAAACTGAAAAGACAAAGGTGTCTGAAATGGCTTTACACTGACATGATGCCTTAATTCGTTAAGGAAATGGACCGCTCCCTAACAGCCTTCTCATTTCATGTTTTTGACAAACTCCTCTCCTTTCCTGATGGAGGCTTTCAGCTCAGAAATGGCCTCGGCAATCATCTTCTCTTCCAACAGGGGAGATTTTGCTGATGCCTAGATTCTCGATGCCCTTTCCCCCAGCATGGACAGTGTGGAGAAATAAGGACGGTCTGTTTCTTGGGACTTGACGAAGAAACATTTGACAACCTCCTTTCAGTTCATCGCATCCATGAGACAGGAGACAAATCCGCGGGCCCCGGTGTACGCCATGGACGGGGTGGCAGGGTCTGCTGTGGCCTTAGCCTTGACCACCTCCGTGCTGGCCTCCTGGATCCACCCAGTGAGGGTAGTCAGCAGGTCCTGGGGAAAGTCCATTTTGGGGGTGCACTGAGATCAGGGGGATGATCCTCCCAGCATGGCCGCCAATGACAAGAACGTTGACTCGAGCCGGTCCACACCTTTCAGTTCTGCAACAAAAGTGTTGGCTTTTACAATGTCCAGGGTTGTCACCCCAACCTGGGATTGGGGTTGTAAACGCCACGTTTCTTGAAAACTTCCGCTGTGATTGGGATGGTGGAGTTAACTGGATTTGAAATGATGCAGATCATGGTCTCTCGGGGCTGTGCGGGCACAGGCAGCAGTCAGGGTGGCCAGGATTGTGGCGTGGGTGTTGAGCAGGTCGTCCCGTGTCATGCCTGCTTTCCTTGGGACCCCCGCGGTAATAGCCACCTTGTCGCAGCCCTCCGGGCAGTCTGGCAGCTGCCCAGCTCTGAGGTGGCCTTTCACCATCGCTCTGGTCTCCATGTGGCTGCGATCGGCGGCCACTCCGGGTGTATGAGCAATACCGTGGAGGGTCGGGCGCTCACCAAGGGGCCGTTCTTCAGGAGAAGCGAAAGCGGCTGCCGGATTCCTCCAAGCCCCCAGCACGGCTGCTTTAGCACTGTTCTGGGCCGAGGTGCCGAAGTGCCGAGGCTGCGTTGGAGAGCGGCGTCCGCAGGCCGGGCGATGGCAGACGGGGCGTGGACCAGCGCTGGAAGGAGCCCGCGAGGGACAAAAGAAGAAAGAAAATTTGATACTTCTATTTTTATTTACTACTGTATTGCAAAAAGAAAGTCCCTGTAAGGAAACATGTGACTGAACAAACTTTGGCCTTTGTAATTCTTACCTGTTGTATTTTACCCATGCAGTCCAATGATACTCATGTGTATTTACGGATGCAAAGGTAAGTACAAAGATCAAGGTGGTTCAATAAACCTGTGACTGCTTAGAAAATTATTAAGTAATTTGGAGGCATATGTTATATTGCTAATGATTATTTAATTATTACAGAATTTTTAATGTTAAGATTATTAATATTTTTAAGATAACTTTTTCTTAACAAATATCTTCAGCAAGGTAGAAAATATTATTCCAGTTTTTCTGCATTAAAAGTCAAGTCATAATGTGTTCCCGATAAAAGACCCCAATGTTCTTTGGAGAAATGGCTGATTCTATTTTTGGGACAAAGGTCAAGATAAGCCTGTAATATGTTGTTCTAGGAAGCAATTATGTGCTCAAATTCTGATGTGAGAGTGTGAAAAGGACAAGAGCCTAGTGAAAAGGTGTTCCCATGGGCCAAATTTAATACAGATTGTGTATTAAAACAACAACAACAACAACAACACAAAAAGAAAGAAAGGATTGAAGGTAATGCATTATAAAAATTCGAAAAACAAAAGTTTCCATGGATCCATAATGATGTTTCAACAAAGAAGGAAGGAGGGTGAAGAAAAAGCTCTTCTTTACTTGACAATGAAAGCTAATAGGCAGTGAAAGAATGAGATAATTGGAAAGATCACTATCTTGCCACCCTTTGTGCCATAATCATCAATGAAGCTAAATGACTGTGTAAAATGTTGTTGGAGAACAGGATATTTATAAGATATTTACAGCATCTCAAAGTATCGCCTTACAGATCATTGATGGCAAAGAGTGAAAGATTTTCTACAATGAAGAAATCTGGTGGACAATACCATATCCAAGTGATTCAACTTAGCACACAAATAATGAGACACAATGACTTTATGTATTGATACCTGCATATGTGAAGCAATGAAAATACATGTCACCTCTGTAATGCTTTCTGCAATGAAGCTTCATCTAGTTATAATTATGAGGAAAAAATCACACTTACCCAGATTGTGTGATATTCCATATTAGAGACTGTTTATACAAGTGGACAATGGTTAGAGCTGCAAACTAAAGAATGCCTCTTGCCGTCTGTTTCTACAAGGATGAACTCAGTAGCCAATAGAGTCGCTGACCTTTAACACACCCTGAAAGGAGTTCAGGGCAGAGATCAGGAATGAGGCACTCGATGCTCTGGGAAAATCTGGCTGAACAGGGCTTCAGATAGATATTTTCAGAAGAAAATTTTAGGAACACAGTTTCTTGCATCTTCTTATACCTAGGAAAGCAGTAAAATCACTAATGGATACATTTGCTCTTCATGACTAGTATCAACCTTCTACTGAGATGTATAATTGATTGCAAGTACCCCCATCACCAAAATCATATATATATATATATATATACCAACCTCCTTCCCCACCACCTCTTCAGAACAGTCCCTCAGAGCTTTTTTTTTTTTTTTTTTGCATTACGTGGGCCCCTCACTGCTGTGGCCTCTCCCGTTGCGGAGCACAGGCTCCGGACCTGCAGGCTCAGTGGCCATGGCTCATGGGCCCAGCCGCTCCGCAGCATGTGGGATCTTCCCGGACCGGGGCACGAACCCGTGTCCCCTGCATCGGCAGGCGGACTCTAAACCACTGAGCCACCAGGGAAGCCCCCTCAGAGCTATCTGAGAGGCTATGCCCCAGGCTACAGTCCTCAGTAAGCTACAAAGAAAACTGAATTCACAGCTCTCACATTGTGCTCTTTTTTTCTTTCTTTCAGTTCACAGACCATCTATAAAAGTAGAACTTTCACCCACAGTCTTCAGCAACAAGCCCAGGAAGTCAAATCATTAACAGTATGACTTCCAGTCCAGAAAGTCAACCTACTATCTTTCCACAAGACTTGTAGCATATCAGAACGTTTCTCTAGCAACCAGTCTAGGATAGCTTTTAAATGCCTTTTCAGTTGGTCTACAGAGAGAGTCTAATGCCTGGAAATCATTAAAGTAGTGAGATAAAAATCTAAATAGGGTGGTAGAAGCAGAAATTTAAAAGAATCATGGATGCTTTAGAAAAATGTATTAATAGTTCATATGGAGCTATTGATATTTGTGTCAAAGGAAAGTGAATTTCTAAAAATAGCTTCTGGGATTAAACTACATGGAAGAATATGGTAATATGGAAAGAAACAGGATTCTCCATCTCTACTGTGAAAAATTGACTGATACCACAGTACAAAGTCATGTTTATATTGAAGGAAGAATTTACTAATGGTAATAGTAAGAACAGTATCAAGGAGTAGTTTTATGTATTTATCACTGAAGTTTCTAAAAATTCTTCTTTTTCATTGCTTCTTTCTCTATTTCCTTTCCTCTCTCCTTTCCAGCTTTCCTTCCTGCCTTCCCCTCCCTCCTCTCCCTACCTTCATTTTTGTTGTTCCTTGTTTTCTCCGTTTATCCTTTCCTCATTATTTTAAAATTCATGCATTAAAAAATAAATATTCATTAAGCATCTATACTGTGAAAGTTTCTGTTTTCTTTCTGGGTCAGTAGCAGTCTTATGAGTTAGCTTAACACTGGAATTAGATATTTGAGTTTCAGATCATGAAGTCAGCTTGTTCAGTCTGATAAACTACCACTTCATTTACATAGATAATGAAAATATCAACTTCATTATTAAGACAAATTTGAAATGAATGAATGAATTATTTGGTGCAATAAATAAGCCTACATAATTAAAACTATGACCTAAAGTTTATTACAATCATCTATCAAAAAATAAGGCATGTGTGCATGGTTGTGTGGATATGTTTGGAGTGTGTGTAGGGTCCCAAAGCCAATTATTGTATTATCAGCCAATTTTTCAGAACTAACAGCTGAGACTTGGACTTAATGGCATTTTGAACTTATTTCTGCCATTTGGGATATGTTTGCCAATGTTAACTCACATTTTCTTTTTAAACCCGTTTCTTCCATGTAATTCCTCATGACTGTATGAACCAATATTGATATTATTTAATTCCATTTTGCAGGAATGTTTAATGTTTCTTTTCTTTGCTTCTTGAAATCTAATCACTAACCTTGTGAACACTATATGTTTCTCCTCATCTTTCTCCGGGGTAAAAATTTTACGTCTGTTGTAGTGCATACAGATTTTTCCCATTGTTGCCAAACACATTACAGATATTAAAATTGTGTGTAGTTCATGTTCCAGTGAATTGAATTAGCTTATCAGCTGAATGGCTACCTATTGATTTGTTTTGTGGAGGAAAGCTAAAAGGCTTAGGTGCTCTCAGACTGAAGACAAATTTAAGGACATGATTTAAGCCTTGCAATAGTACAGAAAATATTCAGTGTGTAAAAATGTGACTGAATCTTTTTTGCATGTGATAAATGTTGATTTTGTTGTTGTCCTTGCTCTCTCTGTAGTTCACGCTCTGTCATTCCAAAGCATTTAGGCTATTCTGTGTCCACCATAACTGAGAATGGAAGTTTTCAGCATTAAGCACATAAAGGCCACAAATAACCTTCCCAGGATTTCCATCCCCAGGGTGGCAAAGAAGCCACAGAATGTACCTGTGGCTTTAGGATTGGTGTGAAAATAGCAGCAAAAACAATAGAATCTGAATAAAGTCAGCAGATAAGAAAGAGGAATATTTCAATGATGACCTAATGAATGAATGACTGAAGACTAGACGGAATGAAGGAAATCTCAAAATTCCCCTACTGAGATATTACATCAAGGAGTAAGTGAACCCAACAAAATCTCAGCACTGGGTAAAAACCCTAGATTGAGTGAGTTAAAATTTTTAACCTCAGTGCTATGGGCATTCAAAATAGAAATCAAGTTGAATCATCGGGAAAAATATATTATTTCTTTTATGCAGTTGAATATGTGTTGACATTCATACCTACAAATGTCAAAAGAATAAACAAGCAATAGGCCTTTAAGGCTTGTATATTTCTTGCCATATTTTAACGGTGCTTCCACTTTGACATGTTTAGTTACTATTCTTTGAAAAGACACTAACCTGGCATTATTTAACAGTATCTATAGTTTTTATCAAATGACCAAACTTCCTTCTCACTTTTCTACTAAACATTTCTTAAAGTATTTCATCATCACTGGAAATGCAAATTATTTAAATAGTAACATTTACTATGAAAATTATGTTCTCTGGTTTCATCATACTGACTCATTGTTTAATCCTGGTTTCACTTCATAATTGCTGTGTGATATTAATCTACCTCTTCTAGCCTATTTCCACCTCTCTGATACAAGACTAAATATAACACTTCACAACTATTTTTTTTAATTTAATTTAATTATTTTTTATACAGCAGGTTCTTATTAGTTATTTATTTTATACACATTAGTGTATACATGTCAATCCCAATCTCCCAATTCATCACACCACCACACGCTTCCCTCCCTACAACTGTTTTTTAAGAACTGTGAAACTAATCATAATAGTAGTAATGGTATTAAAAATAGTACTGTAGCGATAATAGGAATAGTGGAAATAGTAGCAATAGTATCAAAAGGGAAAAAAAAAAAACAGCTAAAATTTCTGAGCAAGGATTGTGTTAAGCATTTTCTCCATGAACCACTGTAGAAATTTTCTATGGTTTAACTCATTTAATATTCACAGCAACTCTAGAGGTAGGCAGTGTTTTACGCCATCATATAAATTAGAGAATTTAGGTTCAAAAGATTAAGCCAGTTCCTTATACTACCCAAATTATGCATGCTGGCTATAATTCACATTTAGAGCTTGCTTTCCCAATCACCATACATGATATAAAGGGAAAAAAAGTAAGTCAGGCAACAAACAAGAGCTCTTTCCCTGACCTTTACAGTACTCCTCAAACTTTGGGACATCAGAAATATCTGAAGGACTATATGATGGCAATGATGCTGCTGGTGCCGGGATCACACTTTTGAGAATAGCTGTTCTAGATCAGATATGTGAAGGAACCCATGAAGTTATAATGTGGCCTTGCTGAATAAAATGTAGGTGCTACTTATACATAGATAAGTATAGATTGTCATCTAATTTGAGGATATAATTGACAAAATATTTCCTGTTGTCTGAAATTTCATCATTAGAAAATCATTACTTTCCACTATTATATTTTCTCAAGTGGAATTAATATTTTGGAAGATATATGGTATTTATTCATCCAGTTATAATCACTTCAGTGGACAAAAGTGTAATACAAAGATGAATAATATATGACCCTTGGCTTTAAGAGTCTTAAAATCTGGAGAATGAAACTAAATCTATAAGCAAATAATGCAACAAAGCTTATAGATCTTATGCAAAAAGACAATAAGTATATATGGCATCAAAGCATAGGATAATAATTCTACCAGAGTTGGAGTATGCAGTGGAAAATTGAAACATTGAAAAGTAGAATAATTGGATAGAGGAGCTGATGCTTCAGCTAAATGTTGAAATCCAAGAATTTATACTAATCAGATAGAGCATAGGGATCAGGTTGGTAAAGCGTGGGATGGAGGGAGCATGTTATAGTAGATGACTGAATAGCTAGGCAGGTACCAGATTAAGTATAGTTTTATGTATCCAACTAAAACATCTGGACTTCATGCTGATCATAATAGTGAATTTCCAAATGTTTTTTGATCAGGTGTGGAATACCTGCTTTGTGATTTACAAGGAATAGTCTGATGACAGTTTGCAGGGTTTACAGACCAGGAAGCAGATCAAGGTTAGTAATATTAATTTTATTAATAAACTAATCTTGAGAAATGAGGAGTTCCTCAAGTAAAGAGGTGATAATGTGCATACACAGAGGGAATAAATTTCACAGGTAGTCAACAAGTGAGAGTAACAGGGTTTTTTTGTTTTTATTTTTTTTTAATTCTATGTGACTAGTGTAGCTAGAGACTAAATAAAGGATGAATAAGATTTTGGCTAAGAAATTATACAAATCAGTGGTTCTCAAACTTTTGTTTACTAGAATCTTCTGGGAACAACTATTAAGACTTTCGGTACACAGTTCACACCCCTTACAATTAATTCAGAATCTTTGGTGGCAGCTGTAATCCCCAGGTGAGGCCAAGGTCCAGCCCAGTTAGGTATTCACCATTATTATAGATAATCGTGCCATTTCCTAGGTAGGAAACAGATATGTAATGTGGATAAGACTGTGCCAAAAAAGAATGTAGAGAGAAAAATAAATTGAAGATGTAAGAAAATAAATAACAGTGGAATAAATGACCTGGAGATTTTAGGATGAAGAATACAGGTGGAGACACTAAAGTTCAAATTTAAAAAGATGTAGTTCTTGAAACTAAAGGAAAGGAGGTAATGAATGATTTAGATATAAATACAATCTCACTGAAATAGCAGGGAGCTGGAATGTTCATGCACAATAGCCTCAATTCACTCTGCTAAGGAGTGGCTGTGCTGCCTGCAATGACAGAGGAGAAAGAGGAAATTGGAGGAGAGAACTTAAGGAAAACATTCTCAGCTGTTGAACTGCATAACTGGGCATGACTGGTAAGTGGGGTGCTGGTAGAAATTAGGAATTTCTAAGTGAGAGAAATCATTTAAAAAGGAGAGAAGATCACCAATGGAAAGTGCCTGTTTGCTATTATTTGCCCTAATCATGAATTCTTTTCTTACTTCTGGAAACACCTCTGTTTTTTTAAGCATTACATTAAAAAATATAGTGCACTCATGTTCTTATATGCCTTGTTCTTTTGGTCAAGTTGTATGTCCAGAATTAAGTACCTGAGCCCACTGAAACCAGTTAGAGCCCTTCCCCAAGGCTTTTGTAATTTGAAATAAGAATAATCAGGAGTCATTTTTTTCTCTGGTGTGCGGGTTTAGTAAATGTGAGACTTGGACTCTGTGAGACTGCTTTCTTCACCATGTGGGATGGATGGTCTGAAGTCAAAGCTGAAGAAATGCCGAAAAAAGAAAAACACTAAAAAGAAGACAAGATCGGGAGGAAAATTATTAAGATGTTCCAACTCCATTCCTGAACTTCCTGTTTTGTGGTTGTCTAATCTTAAATTGGAAGTATACTGTTGTATCCTGGTGTATGTCAAGAAATAATTCCTTTCATTTTGGATTTTCAAAAAGATAGCTATCAAAAATGCGTAAACCTTATAAAACTGTAATGTGGAAACTACACTTCCCAATCCCCTCCAGTAAGTTGAGGCCACATCCACTAGAATATAACTGGAAATGATGTGGGTTATTTCCAGGCCAAATGAACTAGGAAGCATGGATGCCTTTTCTACCCTCTCTTTTTCTTTAAACTTGGATGAAGAATACTCTGAAGCCCTTTGAAAATGAAGAAATACAAAAAGAAAATAGCCTAAATCCCTGAACTTTCAAGTGGAAGAAAACAGTTAAATGAAAGCAACAGCTGCTACAGATATTTACAGGATAGAAAAATAGCCCTGATCATGTTAAGTTACTGAAATTGTAGAGTTTATTTATTATAGTGGCTAGTGTTTCTCTATCTGCCTAAATGATGCACTAAGAAAATGTGGACTTAACTACATCAAAACAAAGAATTTCCAGCATGGTAGTCATTGTTTTGTTTGCTAAATATTAACAGTCTTTAGGAAACATGACACTCTAAATTGTCCCCTTGTAGGACTAAGTGATCAGTTCTGGCCAACAGTTATCAGCAGAATTGACTTATATCACTTCCCTGTAAGAACTTTAATCTGCATTGTGAAACACAATTGAACATTTTTTTTTTCCTATTTCTCCTTTCCTTTGGTAACTCTACCTACATACATATCTGATTCTTTGCAGTTGTAAAACATCGCTTTTTCATATATTACTATTTATATTGTGTCTCAGAGCTTTATTTTAGAATGTTTCATTTGCTATGTCTTTAAATTCATTAATATTTTCTTTTGCAGTGTCTAACCTGATAATAACCCCATCCACTATATTTTTCATCTTGAACATTGTGGTTTTCCATGCTTAAAGTTTTATTTGTGCCTTTTCTATACCTTCCATGTCTCTCCAAAAATTTTCATTCTTTCCTCTAGTTTCTTGAATATCTGAAATAAAGTTATAATAACTGTTGTTAATGTCCTTGTCTACTAATATAGCATATGTGTCAATTCTGTATAAGTTTTGATTGATAGATCATTCTTTTCATTGTGGAGAGAATTTTCCTCTCTTTGTATGTCTGGTCATTTTTTTTTTTTTTTTTTTTGCGGTACGTGGGCCTTTCACTGCTGTGGCCTCTCCCGTTGTGGAGCATAGGCTCCGGATGCGCAGGCTCAGCAGCCATGGCTCAAGGGCCCAGCCGCTCCACTGCAAGTGGGATCTTCCTGGACCGGGGCACGAACCCACGTCCCCTGCATCGGCAGACAGACTCTCAACCACTGTGCCACCAGGGAAGCCCAATGCCTGGTCATTTTTAATTGAATACCAGACACTGTGAAGTTTACTTTCCTGGAAACTGAATTTTTATTTCATACTCCTTTAAATAATATTGTGCTTTGTTCTAAGATGCATTGAAGTTACTTGAAAACAGTCTGATCTTTTTGGGTTTGCTTTTCAACTTTGTTAGCTTGGAACAGAGCAGAATTTATCAGAGGTTTCGACTCAATGCCCATGAATTATGTTGGTTTCAACTCTGAGGGGTGGGAATTGTCACTGTTCTCAGACAGGTGTGAGATCAAATCACTATTTCCTCTGATTCTTTCAGGTTTTTCTTCCTGAGCCTCCTGCAGTTTTTTCATATGTCTGCTGAATAGTCAAATGAGGTGATCTGCGATTTTCTGGAGTTCTCTATCTGTGCATACCTCTCCTCTCTGGTGTCCTGCCTTGTCATTTCTAGTGCCCCTGCTTCCCTGCACTCTCAGCTCCATCTTCTCAAAATGGGAAATCCATTAAACTCCCACCTGGGATCCCCCATTCTGTGCTGTGATACAGAAAGTCTTAAGACTGAACCTGTTACATAATTTGCAGGTCCATTGAAAAAGGAAGGTGCAAGAACCCTTGTTCAAATATTATGAAGAATTTCAAGACAGTGACAGCAGGCACTGCACCAAGTATCAAACTGTGCAGCAGCACTGGTTTCATGGCTGTGAAGCCAGCCCTGCTCAAGGCAGTGATTTAGAACAACAGCAGTGCTCTTCTAGTTGTTTCCGTATCTCATGGTTTGTTATCCTTCACTGTCCAATGGCAAGGAAGTTGTTTTAAAAACACATTTTCTTTTACTTTATTCTGATTTTTAGCTTTTTCAGATGAAAGGAAATCCTTTCTTTGTTCCTCTCCCTTGGTCAAAAGTGAAAGTTCCCCTTACTAATCAATGTCTCAATTACACAGAGGCCTTTTTACCTTGAAATGACATTGGTATAACAATTATTTTTCTTGGATCTTAGCAATTCAGTTTATCAAGTAATACTAGATAGTAAATAACATTGTTTTATTTAGTGTTCATTTAAAATCTGATAACATATAGCCGGATTACTGTCTTTGGTACAGCTATCAGAATTATTTAATAAGGGGATTTGTATTTGGTTGTGATAAAATTTGAGATTTCCTGACCAGAGGTACTGTTTACTGTTGTTCAAGTACCTGGATAAAAACTAATTGCAGACTTTCTCTTTATATGAACAGATATTCTGGTTGTCTGGTCTTGGAAGCTACCTCTAATTAAATTAATTAGAGCACGAATTAAAAATTTCATTTTCTGCAGGAACTTGATAGGTGACACAAATAAGTATTGAGGGCTAATATAACGTACTAATGCAGAGGAGTGTATGAATGACTGAGGAGCGGGTGTGCAAAGAATGTGTCATTTTTTTAAAAAAACCTACAAATGTAGCTGTTGATGTGAAAAATAATCATAAAAATATTGTACAGGCCCAAAGTGTATGATATCCATGTGTTTCTTTCTGAGTATGGGTTCTATTTTGTGATCGCTGCCTAAAAGCATTGTTATTTGAGTTTTTTTTTTTTTTTAATCAAGGAAAGTTTGTTCAAAAAGAATGATATAGAAACATAAAATAACAAATTAGAATAAACTGGAATGACTGTAGTTGAAGCTGTGCAGCTGTGAAGGAAGGTCAGTGCCCACAACTTCCCATACCTCCATCACATATTGATGGTCCCTAGATGAGAGTATATCAAGTTGTTTTCTTAAAAATCAAATGGATAAACCTTTGCACTGGATGGCCAGTTTTTTTGTATTTTTTGTTTTTTTTTAAACTGAGGATGGTAAAAGCATTGCATTTGGAACTATTCTTTCTAATATAGCAACCATTAACCACATGCAGTTATTAGGTACTTGAAATGTGGCTTCAAAATATGATCTGCACACCATATTTTATAGACATAGTAAAAAGAAAAGGTAAAATACATTAATAGTAATTTTAGTATTGATTCCTTGTTGAAATGATATTTTGGATATATTGGATTAACTGAAATATTTATATTAAATTTGCCTTTTTTAACATTTTTAATGCAGATACTAGAAATTAAAAATTGAATATGTGTCTCCCATTTTGTTTCAATGGACAGTGCTGGGTTCAAAACACTTGGGCATTAGAGAACATCAGAGAATAACAATGCATAGAGCACGGTGGCAATGAACTGTTTTTGAACTCTCAAATTTTTTGAGATGGAACCAAAAGTTTTTTAACGAAGAAAATACATTAAAGCTATTTTAATTATTGAATCCTTTCAAAATTTGTATAAATTAGCATTATGAAAGACATAAGATTTTCCTTTCATCTCTGCTTTTCTTCAGTAGCTTTGCTGTTTTTAATAAAGTCATATTTTTCCATATGTATATTATTTAAAAAATTTTATCTTTATCTAATTTTATCCTTGTTATCACCCTGTGAGATAACAGACACTATCTCTGTTTTATCTTTACCTTTCTTTGACTCATTTGCCTCTATTTAGGGAACAGGGCAGCTTAGAACAACAGTTCTTCAGTGAATAACTCATAGTTTATTAATTCAACCCTTACAGTCAAGAAATCTTTTTATCTTATTTTCACAAAACCAATACACTTGAAAAATTGGCTGTCTTCAGTATCATTCTTGGAGTTCCACAGGCTACTTATCCATCTAGATGAACTCACTGTGCCTCCTTAAGCTAGCATTTCACCTTGGATATTGCATCTGTAGCCCTTTGGAGACAATGCCATTGCAAAGCTACTTCTTAGAAACATGAAAGACAAGAATTTCAGCCCGTGGTAGGCTAGGAAGGAAGACAGTATTATGAAGTCCAAAATTTCTATCTTTCCTCAAATAATGCCCCATAGCGCAAATAAATTGGCTACAGCTGAACTGAGGTCTATTTCATGGAAATAATATGGAAGTTGCAGCTGTGCACAGTCACCAACTAAATCATCTGAGGTGCACTCACAATGGTCTGCTGGTGGTAAACCATCAGTGGTGCGACCAAACACTTTCTTGAGTGCTAGATGGCCTTATTTGAACTGTGGAGAGAAAGGGAAGTTCTAGAAGGACTATCAGTGTAACAAATAGTTGCCCACTTTGGGCTATCAATGTTGCAGAATATGGAAAAAATACTTTCATAATTAACCTTGTGTTTCTTTCTTTCGTGTTTAAACTTTATGGATATGTCTCCATATCATAATTATTTTGAAAACCTCTGTATAGTTTTCTAATGGTGCTGTGATAAATTACCACAAACTTGGTGGCTTAAAACAACACATATTTATTATCCTGCATTTCTGTAGAAGTCTGACACGGGCCTCATTATCTTAAAATTAAGGTGTCAGCGCCTACTTCATTTTGTTCTGGAGGCTCTGGACAAAATCTGTTTCCACGTCTTTTCCAGCTTCTAGAGGCCGCCTACATTCCCTGGCTCCTAGCCAACTTCCTTCATCCTCAAAGCCAGTGCCTTTTATTTTTCTGACCATTTCTCCCCTAGTCATGTCTCCCTTTGATCACAGATGGGAAAAGTTCTCCATTTTTAAGGATTCATGTGAGTAAATTGGGCCCAGGCTAATGTAAGCATCTTGAGGACCTTAATCACATTTGCAACATCTGTTTTCCCATAGAGAGTAACAAACAAATTCTTGTGATTAGAATGTGAACATCTTTTTTGGAGAGGCGGGGGTAGGGGTGCAGTACTCTGCATGCCACAACCTCTATCGCTCTGAGCATTTCCACAGGACATATGTCTACAAAAAGGAATAATTCTCGTCTTTTCATTTCATAAAGATATTCTGCCGAAGAACACATTGTAAAGGCATTTAAAAAATTCCTGCTCATCTATCAATCAAAAACCTTTTTAAAAGCAGTTTATCTCATTATGACATCTTTAAGTCATTTAATCCTCTATCTAAATCAAAGCTTGGATTTACACATTAACATGGACACATAAGGAAAGTTAAGAAGTAAGATTTACCTTGGGCTTTATACTTTTCCTCTTTTAACCATGGCAAATTTTATAGATCTGACATTTTTACTTTACTTTCACTGACAAGAGAGATTTTTTAAAAATATTTCAAAAGACAAATCCTATTTATGATTCAAAATCTTATTTAAGATTAAAAATAAAGTGATTAGGAAGACTCTTTTACATTTCCTGCTGAGTTGACCATTTTTAAGACAGGGTAAATATTAAGCCATCATCAATAAAAATTTATTTACTGTTAGAGTTCTCCAGAGAAACAGAACTATTAAGAGATATATCTCTATATCTATCTATCTATTTATCTCTTGTCTATATATCTATCTAAAGAAAGATTCATTTTAAGCAAGTGGCTCAAGCAATTGTGGTGGCTAGTATACCTGAAATATGCAGTATTAGCTAGCGGCTTAGAAATTCAGGTAACAGTTGATGTTTCAGTCTTAAATACAAAATCTGTGGGTACACCAGTGGTCTGTAAACTCAGACAAGGTTTCTATGTTGCAGTACTGAGGAAGAATTGCTTCCTCTATTATGGAGGGTAATCTGCTTTACTTTAAGTCAGCTGAGTGTAAATGTTAATAGCATCTGCAACTACTTTTATAAAAAAAGAAAATCTAGACTAGAGTGTGATTCAAAAACTGGTTACTATAGCTTACCCAAATTGACAGATAAAGATAACCATCCCATTTATGGAAATTATTATGGAATAAAAGCTTCATCTGAAGGACTCATTATTTTTAAAGACATTTTAAAATTAAATCTGTTGATTCAGTAATTATAGAGTGCTTATCACATAGATATTTACTATGTAACATTATATACACATATATGCACATATATGTGTTAATGCATATATATTTATAGCACTGGCCATATAAAGATGAGACACTGACCCTGAGCTCAGAAAGTTGTTGTCTAATGAAAAAGGCAAGTATATGTACAAATCATCACAGTGTAACATTCTTGGTGCTAAAAGAAGTATGAATTCTGCAGCACGATTGCAGCATGAAAGGAGTGCCAACTGACATAGGCCTAGGGAGTCATGCTTGAAGGAATGGAAGAAACTGGTTAAAGGACAAAGTAGAAAGGGCATTGCAGGTAGAACATAGACCAAATAACATTAGATTTCACCACCTGTTTGGAGAACTGAACATTTTAGTGTATCTGGAATTCAGGGCAGGATGTTGTTAGGAAGGTAATTGGATTCCTACTGTGAACAGCCTTGATTGTCAGACTATATCTGTCTTGGAGGAACCAAAAGACCATTAAAGTAGTGGTGTACATCAGATTTAACTTCATAGTCTTTAAAAAAAGCTACTTCCCTTTGAAGAAAGATACCAACTCTTACTTGATCTCTCACCAGTGTGTCTAAAGATAGAGAACATGAAGATACTTATTCAGTGGGCCCAAATATTAAGGAGCTGAGAATTGGTTTTAATTATTCTTGTAGCTTTTTAATAACTTTCACAGATGATTCTGAGTTACAACACTGCTTTAGAACCAAAGGACTGTAAATCAGGGGAGAATTGCTTTTTTTCTCCTGTCTACTTTTATGCTCATTTTAATGGATACAGGGCACAAAATAGAAATGAAATAATTTCCTTGTTAAATATTTCTCCTTAAAATGTTAAATAATTATTAAATATGGAAGTTTTAAAAAATAAATCATGGCTGATTTCATATGGTGCAGACTATTGCATTCTACTGAAGTTGCAGGCACATGAATGCATGAGTGTATTCATCTCTACACTGCATAAGAAATTACCACAAATTTAGTGTCTTAAAACAACATTTAGTATCACACAGTTTCTGTAAATCAGAAATCCTGCTACAGAGAAACTGGATTTTCTGTATCAAAAATATACACACACACACACACACACACACATATATATATATATATATATATATATATATATGTGTGTGTGTGTGTGTGTGTGTGTGTGTGTGTGTGTGTGTGTATTTATATATTTTTTTTCAATGCTTGAAAGCACTGAGATGGAAACCTTATTTGTACGTAAATAGGTATTTCTATGTTGAATTGTTGACTATCACAGATTTGCATTAAACATGTGAAAATTCAAAACAAGGTATATAATGATCCCACACATTGCATTTTTGCTACAGTAAGTTTAATGGATCATTCTCAAATTCTCTGTAGGAGGGTGTTTCCGTCTCTCCAAGTCTTTCCAGGGATGACTTAAATTCGGTAGAACGTTCACATTCACAGGCACACCTGGCAGCAAACAGTTCATGTGCTGTGGTCCCTACAACACAATGTATCACTGCACAATGAGAAAAGCACCACAGAAGATGATAAACGCCCTTTCAAGACTTCAGGATGGACAGTAGTTAAGACCAGAATTAGATGATTCTGTGACTTATGAGCATTTGCATCAGAGGAAATATTGTGTTGCTAAAGTGAACTTTCATTGGAGGGTCAATGCCTGCAAAATTATAACCGAAAATCTGAAGCTGTTCATACCTTCTCCTAGAGGCACAGCGTCTATGTTGTTTCTACAGTTATAATGCTGTGGGTCAGGATTTCCATCTCATGTCCACTATCCAGTTCTGTAAATCCTAATTTGGGACAGAATACCAATCTTTATATGAAACATTAATGCAAATTATTTCTCTGTTATAATTTGTATTCAGTGGACCTTTTTTTGTTCCACTAAGAGAACCCTATTTAATGAAAAATAACAGTGCTATTTTGTGCATGATGTTGTCAGAAAAAAAAAATTGTTTCTTTGTATTCTGATCTTCTTTATTTCCTCTTTCAGGTCCTAACAACACAAAACAAACACTCCCAACTTATCCATATCATTTTATCTCCATCAGCTTCTCCTACCATGGCTTTCTCACTCTTCTGTCCTCCCATCTTCATATATAACTAAGATAGCCAGGTAATAAGCATTAAAATGTTTAGAGTATCTGAGTTGAACAGAATATTTCTAAAATCTGTCACCAGTTTTTTGAGTTCCTACCTTAGTCTTTCAGTGTTTTACACAGGAGAATTCATGTTATCCATTCATAAACAAGCACTTAAAAGTATTGTGTCTGGCTCGTGATTAGGTATTAAGCTTGAAATATTTTCTTTAGTAGGCAGGTTAGAGCACACATACCTCTGGATAACATATATAATAGGATAGATGTAAATAACTGATTAACTAAACAAATGAGCAAATTGCTTCATAGATCATTTCTTTTCCACTGTGTAGAAAAGTGCCTGACTCAGTGCTTGAAAATTGTCTGACTTTTCACCATATACAGTATGGTTTCATATTATTGTCAGTAAGAGTTGGCATGAACTCTATTTACAATATCCCAGTGTCATAGTGGCCATAACAAAGAATATAACCCATTGATTCCTTTGTTCTGTCATTTATTAATGTATATAACATTAGTAGATTATTACTGTGTGTCAGCCACAGTGCAGAGTATGAATCAGACATGTAACCTGAATGCAAAAAAGATGTAATATAGTAAGAAACCTGATATTGCAATTGCAAGTTCCATTATGTCATTTTGGATATGTTTAATCTTTATGCCTGCTCTCCATATGCTTTTGCAGTGGAAGCTGCCTACTCCTGCCTCATCCCCACCTTGCATCCTTTCATCTCCATATGCCTCATTTGTCAAGCTTCATGCTAAATGACCCAGACCTTCCACTTTAGGGTCATAGTGATTCCATCAGGATGTTGATGCATCACCAAAGCATTCAATTTACAACACCTACAGTCTATGCAAAATGGGCTTATAAAGATGATACTACCTTAGGACAATTTCTTGCAAAGAAATTTGAACTAAGACCATGTAAAGACTTTGAGTGGTGAAGTTTCTGAAAGGTAGTAAGATTGAATTAGGTTAGACAAGGTATTATGGGCCATGTTTCCCTGCATTGGAAGAGAACAATACTTCCTATTAGTACCTGAGGTATGTTGTATATTTTGAGAACTGTGACAGGTGATCTGGGGTTAGTTGCTCTGGGAATCTGTTAAGGAAGAGGATCCTCAGTGGTGGCATTATTCAGGTAAACAGGGCTGGGAAGACTTTATCATCTTTTATTTTATTTGTTAACTTAATTTAATTTTTTTTGACCATGCCGCACAACTTGCAGGATCTTAGTTCCACAACCAGGGATTGAACCCAGTCACTGAGTGACAGCACTGAGTCCTAACCACAGGACCACTGGGGAATACCCTATAATCTTGGTGACTTACTTTGGGAAGAAGTTGAATACCAAAATAATCCAAGCTTGGTGATCATTATTCTGTGTGTGGTTCATACGAGGAGTAAACTGAGACTCCTCTCACCATGCCATTTCCAGGCATGAGTATAAAACACACCATCTATAAATGGGGAACCAAATGAGGGAAAATATTATTTACCATGTGATTAAGTAGTTTATAAATCCACTATCACTAACAAATTGTTGGTTGCTTTAGAATGGGAGCCAGAAATTTCAGTGATGTATTTTGGTGTGTGAGGTATGTAGTCAAAACCATTGCTGGGGATTGAGTTTTCTAATGATGAGCACAAAAATATCTCCATTCCATAGGTTCTTTCTATAGTGTGACTTAGAATTTATTCTCTCCCCTCGAAACTGAATGGCTCTTTATGACTGTCTCAGTATATTGCATAATCGCGCCATGCCCATCTACCATGGTCATTTGCAATGCTCGCTCTTGAAAAAGCATAGAGACTCCATGGAAAGGGTCTGTGTATGAGTATTTGCTGACAGTATAGACAAGGTCCCAGCTGATAGCTAGCGCTAAATCGCCACCTATGTGAATTTACCTTTTGAAAGTAGATCCTCCAGCTCTAGTTGAATTGCTTCAGCTGAACCTCTTAAATTAAAGACAAGCTTCCTGCTGAATCTTTCCCAAACTCTGCCCAAAATACAGATACATGTACAAAATAAATGATTTTTATTCTCTTAGTCCACAAAGTTTGTGATGTTTTTTATGCAGCAATGGATATAACTAGCAACTAATACATTGTGTTATCCTTGATCTTTTTTTATTCCTGTTATAAATGTGAATTGCTATTGCAGTTTTTCTGCCATTATCCCAATACTGTACTTAAGTTTTGTCAGTTGTGGTTGTATGTACTATTTATTCTATTTGATTCACAGGAAATAACATTAGGATGGGGTTATGACTGAACTAGGAAATTAATGAACACAGCTTGGAAATTCTGGATTCTAAAACTGGAAAGTGCCTTTAAATAAGTTTTTTTCTTACCTCTGGATTTAGTAACAGGTTATGTTTCTGACCAGACTTTTTGTGAGGTGGTTATAAGGATGATTACGGTGGTTATGTAAGATGGTTAGATCACATTTAGCAAACATCTTTATAACTGATGTGTGTCAAGTAAATAGAAACATGAATAATAATTAGAGAATGACACATTTTGGATTGGTGCTCATTTCATCCATACTTCCTTATCATGGAAATTTTTTGATTCATAGCCCATTTTATCTAGGCAGGCTTGGTTTACTCCATGTACTTATAGACCCAGAAGAAATAATGAAGAGAAAAATAATCCAGAAGCTTCTTTGGGACCCAAATAGATTTTGTGACATGGTTCATACCAAAATTAGCTGGATTATTCAGATTAGCTTTCCAGATTTGAACTAAAAATAGGATTTTCTGGTTGCACAAAAAGCAATTGTAACTGGAGCAGGACATATTGAGTTTTATGCATATTAAATTTATGGGGGCTTTACCAAGAAAAGAAAGAGAAATTTTGAGCAAATTGAAAGATAGTAAGAGAATTTTAGAATGTGAATGCGTCATACAGAGCAAGGGAGAATAAATAGAAACAATTCATATTGTTAAGCTTATCACAGTACCTTGAAGCCAGAAGTTGCTATAGAGCTAATCTCCGTGAAGGCTGGCTCTCTGTGAATCATGTATTTAAATCCCCATGAAAACTACCTCTTCCTTACTGCACCGTCTGTATTCTTGTAATACTCATTTCTGTCACCATTAACCACAATTTCTTGCAATCAAAAAAGCTAAAGAGAAACAAGAGTATCCTGTGACGAATGAGTTCACAAAGGAGACTGTGATCTGTAAATGGGGGGGGAGGGGTAAATCTCATTATGATAATGCTCTCAAAATGAATCTTCAAAGGCGAATAAGTGTCCAATGATGGAAGAGGATATTAAAGGAAAAAAAATAGCATAGAAAAAAATATGAAACATTCAGATTTAAAGGTCTACAACTAGTTTAGAATAGCTGAAGCAGGAGTCCTAGAAAGGACATAGTAAAAGATAGGTCAGGGGTAAGAGCAGAAATCTTAAGATGGAGGTACATATATATCTCACTATGAAGTTTAGATTTGATATTGAAGGTGATAAAAAAGTTGTGAAAGACTTAATGCAGGACATGGCATGCCTGCACTTGCATTTTAGAATGTTTTAGCAATATAATTTCAAGGAGAGGAAGAGTAAACGCTGGAAGTTCAATGTATATATAGCTAGCAGTATTAACTTGGACAATGTCTGACTCTGGTAGCGAAAACAGACACAAAAATATTAAGACTTTATAATCAACTGAATATAATTATTGATCCAATATGAAGTATGTAGGTAATAGAATCTACAAAGACTCCAAATGAGTTACTTTCCTGGTAATGGACAAAAAGTTTCAGATTGGGCTTCCCTGGTGGCGCAGTGGTTGAGAGTCCGCCTGTCGACGCGGGGGACGCCGGTTCGTGCCCCGGTCCGGGAAGATCCCACGTGCCGCGGAGCGGCTGGGCCCGTGAGCCGTGGCCGCTGAGCCTGCGCGTCCGGAGCCTGTGCTCCGCAGTGGGAGAGGCCACAACCGTGAGAGGCCCGCGTACCGCAAAAAAAAAAAAAGTTTCAGATTGGGAGCCAATAATAGATTCAGTTTTGCCAGGTTACATTTCATTACATTCAGCTTCTTATCTAGTTTCTTAGACCAAGAATCTTGGGCACATCCTTGATTTTTCTTTCTCTATTACAACAACTCTACAGAGTAGCAGATAAAATGATCCCAAATCTAACCATTTCTTGTCACCTTTATTGATACATTTTGGTGATTAAAAATATCTGCTTGCAAATCAGTACCTTGATGCATGTGTTAATGTTCTACCCTTTGCCACCAAGTCAATATGGTTGGAGCTTATTGCTGAGAGAGAAGACTGATGGAAGATGTCAGGCAGACAATCAGAATTCAGACTGACATGGCTATGCTGGCTAGGTAAGTCATTTGGAATGGAATTTATTTTGCATTTGAAAAGAAACAACTGGAGTTCTTTAACTAGACAAGTGGAGTAAGTGATGAAATTTTTAAACAAACACTGATGTTTGGAGAACTGAATATAGGATGGCAAGGATAGAAATAGGAAATTATTCCTGTAATGTAAACAAAGATGGTTGAATTTCTTTTCCTTTACTGAATCAAATTTGTTTCTAGTCTCAAGGCATTACGCTTGTTGTTTCTTTGCCTGGATGGTCTTAGCCCCAGATTTTCATGTGGCTTATTGATAAGATTTCAGGACTGCCACCCCTCTGAGTCCTTCCTTCAACATCCTACCCAAGTAGCTTTTCCTGTTGTTGTTTACTGACCAATAATTCTGCTGTGGTTTTTCAAAACACATAGTAATCTCTGAAATTATATTATTTATATACTTGTTTATATTCTGTATTCCCCCATTAGAGTATCAGGCCCATGAAGACAGGAAATGTATTTTTCTTGTTGACACTGTGTTTTTCATATCCACCGTCATACTTAGAGGGATATATGTATACAATATATGTTTGTGACTAGATTGGGAAGTGAAAGAAAAATAAGATATAATTTAAAATTTGTGAGATATTTGCTTAGAGATGACAAGTGAAAGAGACTGGCCAAGAATAAGGGATTTCTTTAACTTTGAAGATAAGGGGGAGAATTTTGACCTGCACTGGTAATTTGTGGGTTTACAGTAAATACAAGTATTATTTTTGAAGATTGTAGAAAGTAAATTATAAACTTAAAATTAATAAAAAAGCAAAGTTTTTTTCTTTTTTAAATAAGTTTCTATTGAGTACCAGGCACTTGCTAGGTACTAATATGTTTAAACTCATATATGCCTCCAAGAGCCATGATATGCTTTCTTTATTAATTCAGAATTATTTCAATAAAATACATATATATATATTTTTCTCTATCTTTCTACATATATATCATATATATATATATTTAAGCATGAAGAGTTAAATGTGTTAAAATCAATGTACTTACAGAATAGTGAAAAAATCACATGTAAAACACATAGCATTCATTAAATTCATTATTGACAAATATTTATATCTCTTTGGGCATAACAAATACAGAAGCTACTTGTATCTGGGAAAAAATGTTTTTTATATATTGGTCACTAAACTGTGAAGTAACATGTCTTTGTTGTTTTATATTTACCTGCATTGGATAAGCCCAGATTTGACTAACAATAAAAATTTCCACTGTTAAAATGCCTGCAGAAATATTGTTCATGTTAAATTAAAACAAGATACTCATGCTTGCAGTGCCAGGCTATCAATAAAACAATTCAAAGTTTATAGCACAGTGGTACCTTGTACCCAGTGTTGTTATTGTGACATATTATGATACCTTGTGCTATATTATACTGTAATTCAGACATTAACTTATGTGACTACTATTCTTTATCCAGAAAAAGATAGTATTCTCATTTCCTGCAAAAAGATGTAATATGTATATTTCAGACTACAAAATATATCTATTTCCATAGTAGTAGTTTCAATGATTTATTGGGATTCTTCATAATATACTAGTAAACATATTTTAAATTAACTTGTGAAAATAAGCAAATACATAAATAAAATAAAATAAGCAAAGAGCTTCAAGCTAATGAGATCATGGAACATGTGGATATATTATTTTAATAAAGCACTGACTGTACAGTAGTGTCCTAGTTCTCTTTCATCTGTGTTCCTCAGGCTAGTGGGGGAAAGGATTTACAATAGTACAGGTGTGGAAAACCATTTTGCTTTCTCTTTTCCAAACTTTTAAAAAACTTATCCCTTAGAGATAAATTATTAGGCAAAGGAAATGGGATAATAAGGAGTTGTGGGAACTAAAAATAATTTTTTAGAAGGAACCTATATTATCATTCTTGTATGCTAAGGCTGAAGATGGACACACAGTACCACCACCTCTGACCACACACACACACACACACACACACACACACACACAAGAACAAACATACTTTATATCTTTAAAATATTATAATACTGTAGAAAATAAAATCTATACTTAGGAAAATATAGAGAGTTCAAATATAGTCCTCCTATAAATAGGTATATCCCCAACAACTCTTTTTTAAAATAAATTCTCTAGAAGGTTATAGCAGTGGGGTGAGAAGTTAAAATGAGAGGATGAAACACTGAACTATCAACCTATGATTAAATGATAGCAGGTTTGACTTTATTTATTTTACCTTTTGGTCATCAAGGATTCCCTGTGAACCAGGAGTTTCACAGCTAAATAAGACTGATAAACACTGAAGTAGGTTATTTGTGCAATTCAGCAGTAACATTGTAAAAACTCAGGGGAAAAGAAAATGTAGGATATATACAAATGATAAAATGAATCTAAACACCAGTGTTTTGCCTTCATTTCATATAAATGAATAACCTTGAACAAAGATGCTAATATATATTTCAAATGACACACTAAGTTTTAATGAGGAAGTACAGTTTTCAAGAGAGTTCCAGGAAATTTAAATCCAGTATATCTAATTCATTAATACATTCAGTTTTTAAAAAATCTTCAATCTCTGTATTAATACCTTCGTTTTAAGAGTAAGAATAATTTTAAGAATATTTTGTTGACTCATAAAACTGAAAAAAATACTCTATGTTACACATTTAATTAATTTTTGGAAAGAGGCTTTCAAAGCAGCTTAAGAAACACTCCATAGCCTATTCTCTTAAACTACACCGCACTGATATGAAATTTCATAAAAATCTCAAAAACTTGTGTTAAAACATTTTGGAGTATTGCATTCAGTTATATGAATACTTGTATGTTTTTTCAAGCTTAGAGAGATCGAAGAAATTGCATAAGTGAAATATCTACAGAGGTAGAGAATAAATAATAGAAAATGCTTCATGAATTGAATATTTTACTAGAGTTTTTACCATATCTTCTATTTGTGATTATCCAACATAAAAATGCATGGAAAAGACTTGGAGAGTTTTCATAAGAGAGCAAATACAAGAATGATGGAAAATATGATATGTAAAGAAAGAGTAGAAGAATTGGGAATTTCTTGACTGAAAGGCCTAGACAGATTTAATAACTATACTCAAACATATAAAAGGTTATGCTTATTAGCATGGTTTCCAAGCATCTTTACAGTGGAAGCAACAGAAAATAACAGCTTAAAGAACTTACAGAAAAGGAAGCAGCATACCCTGCCTCTCCCTATAACTATAACTCAATCATTAGAGTTGAAATTTTTTACAGTTTCTAGAACTCTTCAGAGGATAGTAAGAATACTAAAAATAATATATGGGAAAGAATAAAGGACTATAGATGAGGAAACATTGTCTGGTTTTAGTTTTATAACTAATTACCTCTGTGACTTTAAGACATTTCATTGGTCTGAATTTCATACACCTTGTTTGAAAAAAGATACAGCTGGACTCTGATGGTCATTTCTGAGTCATGAACATTTTGAAAATATGGTGAAAGTCCTATCTCCTCTCTCTGGAAAAATGACTTGCACTTAGAATTGTACTTTTACTTTCAGGAATAAAATAACAACCTTCAGTTTACTCGTGGATATTCTCTAGAGGTTCCTAATAATTAAATAATTTCAGACTCACAGTCTACAATTGCATAAAATTCTAGAATCTCCCTTTTGTTTATATGTTACCACTATTTGGAGTGTAGATTCATATTTTGCTAATACCTCTTATATATCAGAGTAATACAAGCAAAACTTCCCATTTATTATGTAATAAAGAAGAGCAAAAGAACTGCAATAATTTCCTTGGAACAAGAGAGCAGAAACCCTGTCTGCTTTGACTGGCATTGACTCCTTTAGTATCTGACATGTAGCTGATATAAACAAACAAAAAACTCCTTCAAAAATATTTGGATCATCTTCATCTGCCCAGACCTAAAAAGGAGGGCAAGAGACAGAAAATTTAAACAATAGATCTGGAAGACAGGTACATCATCTTTGTCTACATTCTGCTGGCCATAACCTGATCACATCATCTTACCTTTCTCCAAGATAGGAGGAGAGATGGGGATAATTTAGCTTTGCACCCAGGAAGAAAAGAATGATTTGATGGACACTTAGGAAATTCTTCTAAGACAGCATTGCCCCATCACCCCTGAATTAATCATTTCTTTCCCATATTGGTTGACTCAGATTTAGGATATCTTTTCCATTATTTTAGTATTTGCCTCTGGTAAGAGCTGCTTGTCAGTAACTGTCCTTCCTTATCTATTCTGTGTTATGGACAAATACTTTCCTTACCTTCTCTCATATGTATGATACAAGTTAGTCTCACTGGATAATTCCAAACTGGAAATATGAACTAGGAACTTGGCTGAAAGAGTTTTACCTCAAATCCTGTCCTCTGATACTGACCACACTTTCATTCCTTTTCAGTTATGCTTGGGTTTCTAGATTTATTGAAGGCCTTGGTAAAGGATCATTTGATACCTCTGCCAAAATCTTAAAAGAGAAATGTGTCTTGATTAAAAAAAAAAATGTATCAAATGAAGAAAGCCTTACTTTTCTGGTAATTAGAGCTCAATAGCTGAGACTCTTTTAAAGTACAGAAGGGTCTACTTCCAAAATATTCCAAGGTATCTAGAAATAACTTGAGATAATTTCATTCCTCTGTTCCCCATTGTAACAACAGCCTCCAGACCAAAATACCCTTCCCATTTCCCTTAGCTTGACTAAACCTTAGAAGGCTTCTTCCTGACTTTAGGCCCTTGACCTCTCTTTGCTTAGAATATTTACTTTAGAAAACCTGTAATTGAAAATTCTTTCTCTGTCCTTTTGAAATGTAAATCTTTAAAAAATCATCTTTCCAGTTTTGCAACCAAGGACTCTTTCTTAAGGACCTGGGAGGCATCTTTTTGAAATGTAATCATCAAGGAAGAAAGAGCTACTGCCATCCAGTCTAATTCCAAGTTGTAAAATTCCTTCCTGCCTTGAAGATAGGAGAAAGTTGACTTTTCCATAGGTTACATCAATTAAAAAGCAGAACAGTCTACTATCCTTTGCCCCACATCTTAAAAACTCACCAACCTTTTTTTATTTTTTTCGAACGGAGGTAAGTTCAGACTGCTTTGTTTTCTCTTCCCTATTGCAATAGTCTCTAATAGTCTTCATTATCCTTTTAACTTTTATAGTTTCAATTTTTGCTTGACACTGCCTGGGAACTTACCTAATTTTTGCCTCAAATCTTGGTTCTACCCTTAGTTACTTGCTCTCAGGCTTTTGCTAGTTTTAATTATTCATATAATCTTATTCTTTATTTTTGAGCAATTCTAATAAAGCTGATTATATCCACTAATCTTGCTGAATCTACCTTCATGGTGCAACAAGGCTATCTTGTATGACCAAGCTGGTGGTGTTGCAAACAGTCTTGTATTGTCTAGATTTCCATCTATCTCATGCCAGGTCATAACTGAGCCAGCCATGAAATCTGCCTCTTAATGAATCCAGACTTCCTGCTCCTCTGCTGAACTGGTCTATTCTTATTCCTTCTACATTTCCAGTCACAGATCAGTTCCTGAATTATCATATATACATAAGTTTTCCCACTGTTGCCAAAATCTTGGCTCTCTGTGCACTGATGCTGAACAGAAATATAGAGACAGAGTTATGGAGGAGAAAGAAAGAGTGGCTTTATTTCTTTGCCAGGCAAAGGGGGAACACAGTTAGCTAGTGCCTCAAGAACTGTGCCCCCCTCACTGAGGAATAGAGAGAGGTTATATAGTCGGGGTAGTGGTCAGAGGTATGTGATAAGGATCAAGGCAGTAACTGTCTTGCATTCTTCTTCTGCAAAGTTTCAAAAGGGTGGGGTTGCTGACAAGATTAGGGTGTGTGGGTGTGTGAAGGGTCTCAGGTGGTCTTCTATCTCGATGAGGTTTTCTGGTCCCTTTAATTTTGCCTCAGGTGGTTTTGTGGCTGCTCCTCCCTTGATTAGCAACAGTTCAAACCTGCCCTTTGGAACTCAGGGAATTTCATGGAGGTTGGAGTCTTGACTACAAGAAATGGGGGACAAAGAAACCTACATGCCCAACAGCCCCAGAGGGCCATGCTCGGCAACACCACCTTGTTTTCATGCTTTCATATGGCCCTTGTCCTTATGACACAACTAATTACTTCATCAACCTTAATTTCACATATTATCTATTTTGGGTTTGTTGTGGTGCCCAATGCTTCCACGGTAATGGATGAAGTGCTTCACTTTCTTTTCCCAAATCCATTGCCTCACCTTTTGCAAATGTTTTCCTACTTGTTGCAAACATTTTCCTAACTTTTTTTTTTTTTTGGTCTACTCTCTTTACATTAGTGAGGATTTTCTTAATTTTTTTGTGAACTATAAATAGAAATGGAAGGCACAAATCAGCTGGAAGAGATCTTGATCTATAAAAAGTAATCAGTTGAGGCTGGTTATATCATTGGTGGGATATTACTACATTGAGTTGGATTCTATGCTTACTTCCATTAAATATTTCACTGAATCTCTGACCTGATGAATAAACTAATTCATAATTTTCTTTATGCATTACAACAAGAGCTCTCTCCATCTTTTACTTTTTGTGACCACCCTTAGAGTACTTTTTCCACTTTCAGATCTGCTTATTATTCAAGGTGAAATTTCTGAGTGGAGGCAGAATAAGATACACTGATGAGAGAGAGAGAGAGAGACTGAGCAAAATATTGTATCTCCTGACAAAATAAATATCTCTGTATCTCTTTTCTGGAAGGGGAGCTACACAGTTTTGGTGTAGACCTTGGGTCTTTGAAGCAAGTACAAGAAGGTAAATCATGCTTTTTTTAACTCAGTCATACTGGAGGTCAGCTCCTCTCAGAAAATATAGTGACACAAAGTGTCAATCCAAGTCCATATATCAAGATGAACTCTTTCTTTGACTGTCTCTTATTATGAAAAATTCCATTAATTTTACAGGTAGAGAGAATAGAATAATAAACCTCTAAATATATATCATTCAGGTTAAAAATGATTAACATTTTTCTAAACTTGTTTCATCTCTTTTCAATTTCTCCCTTCTTCCCTCCTTTTTTTTTCTCTTTTTTTTTTTTTTTTTTTTTTTTTTTTGCGGTATGTGGACCCCTCCCACTGCGGAGTACAGGCTCCGGACGCGCAGGCTCAGCGGCCATGGCTCACGGGCCCAGCCTCTCCGTAGCACGTGGGATCTTCCCAGACCGGGGCACGAATCCGTGTCCCCTGCATCGGCAGGCGGACTCTCAACCACTGCGCCCCCAGGGAAGCCCCCTTCTCTTTTTCTATGATGAAGTATTTCTAAGCAAATCTCAGTCCTTCATAGCTTTTCACTCATCGTGTGACTATAAAAAGTAAGACCATTTTCTTAAATAATTTCAATGCCATTATCATATCTCACAAAATTCCTTAGTATCATTAGTATCTGATTTATACAATGAATTGTTCATAGATTTTACTTAAATTTTCCCAGAGGTTGGCACAGGGTTAGACTTAAAATGAGATTTTTGGAGGTCTAATGAAGGCATTGGCATGCCTGACTTATTTGACAGCCAGAGTGAATCATTTGTTAACATCCACCTTATCTACATGACACAATTATTTTCAGGAATAATAATAAGATGAAACAAGTGTCAGTAATGGCCAGAAAAAGGATAGTTTTATTTTATCAAATTTCATATGTATGAAATTATTGCAGAAAAATAAAAACATATATAAAATAAAGAGAAAAATAATGGATTTTTCCCTTTTAATTGCATTAAGTATAATTTTTGTAAAGAAGGAAAAACATATGCCTTTATATTACTCTGTTGCATTAATAAATAACATTACAATTTTTTTGTTTTTAACCCTTAACATACAAATTTGTCAGTGACTTCTTTAAAATTAATCTTCTTCATGTCCAATAGCTATTAGAGGCAGATTTGTCAATCTATTTTCTCTCTTTATTGGTCAGTGTGTTTCTTATTAATTTTAACTTTGAAAAACATTTTAATTTTCAAATTATTCTTTCACATGAAGTAACATATACAAATTATTAAGAAAAGTATTAAATATAAGTTGTGTAAAGATTCATAAAACCCAACTTGGGAATCTACTATAGTGTTTTCTTTTCCTGTTGTAAAAAATTTTCCATTAAAATATATTCAAATACAAAAATACATCATAAATTTCAATTATATTTATTAAAAACTTCTAAAGTTATTTTTCTTCTACAAAAATTAATAAAACTGGCTAAACGTTGACATTGTTGATTCATTAATTCATAATGAGTATCCAGTGCTTGATGAAAGTAATCAAGGAAATAAAATATTTCTCTTTTGAAGTCTTTGGCAGTATAAGATGAGCATCTTTTGTCAGTTCTCCAGCATGCTTATTTGAAATTTGAATCTACTTTTGTTTGGAAGGTTCCATTTCCTTACTTTTGTGGTTACATAATTAATGGCCAACTCTGCCATTTCCATGCCCAGATTTTCAAAGAATGATTTCAAAGCTTAGTGTTTCACTGTACATTTTTCAAGGCTGGTTCTGGCTGTTTGTGAATATATTTTGCTTCTGATTAACCTCATTTAAAGCTTCACATTGGGGGAAAAGGTAACTGATAAAAGAAAAATTGCATACAGTTCTTGCAAAAAGAATTACATAACACTTGAGGTTGGAGACAAAATGCACTGAAAGAAGGTAAAATAATTGTGAATTCTTACAAACTTACTCTCAAGATGAGCTTGTGTAGTGAAGTCTCAGAACATTGGGGGATGTCTGTGTAACTAGAAATTCTCCATATTAACTTCCACATAGAAATTCTTTGTATTAATGTTTATTAAAGGGTAAATAATACAAATGTAATGAGATGAAGCTTACAGATATATTACTGAAACTAAATGTTAACCTCAGTAATTGTTTAGAACTTAAGCTAACAAAAGATAGTTTCTGATATTGTTTAGCATTGTTAAATCATGGTGAGAAAACAAAGCTTACAGACTTTCAGTTGGTGTTTTTACGTTTTCATTTTCTCTACAATGTACACACACCCTCATTGCCTTTACCCAAAGTAGACTGTTCTCATTACCCCACTCTTGGCATACAGCTGAATGAGGACACATAAGCCTTCTCTCATTTTTACTGTGGGAAATTGGAAAGGTTGAATCAGGGCAGCCAGCATCTCTCTCATTAGCCCTTGCAAAATTCCCTATTGTTTCCAGTCTCTTGTGTGCTGAATCAACCACTGACACTGAACCCAGATTTGTAAAATAAACCTGTGCACAAACCCTCCAATTGTTTCCTCCTGCCTGTAGAATAATGCCTTAAATTCCTGGTGCAAAATCTTGCTTGTCTTTTCCCTCACCCCCACCCCAAATCCCCATCCCCCTACCCTCACAATCTCTCCCTCTGTCAGCCGTGTGTCCCAGGTTCTGTTACACCTATGAGCCCTTGCACACGTTGCTCTTTTTTTTTTTTTTTTCAATTAGGAAATTAATTTTGAGTGGAGAAATTAGGATAAAATATTTAAAATTTAAGGCCCAGAAAAAAATACCCGTTCATCTGAGAATATTCTCGACATCTACCACACAGAATGCATTTTTCTGGGTCCACAGCTTTAGGGCCAGTCTTATTCCTCTTCAAATCTCTGGTGCACAGGGCTTCCCTGGTGGTTGAGAGTCCACCTGCCGATGCAGGGGACATGGGTTCGTGCCCCGGTCTGGGAAGATCCCACATGCCATGGAGTGGCTGGGTCCGTGATCCATGACCGCTGAGCCTGCACGTCCGGAGCCTGTGCTCTGCAATGGGAGAGGCCACGACAGTGAGAGGCCCGTGTACCACAAAAAAAAAAATAAATAAAAAAAAAAAAAATCACGGATGTGAAGATTGTGAACACCATATGTTCAATATATTTTTTGTGTAAAAGAAAAGTATGAACTGGGATTCTGTTGGAGCAAAACACATTTATATTTGTTACAAAAAATTTCAAATAGTTTAAACATGCAAACAAGTAACAATGTTTAATTACATCTTCAGAGATGTTTTAAATCCATAAAACTCACCTATCGTGAAAAGTTTATTTGCTATATTCTGATTATAGCAACTAACTTGAGATCCCTTTCAACTTTCTATATCTTACTGTATTATTTATACATATTTTTTTACTGGTTTCCTCATCACTTTCTATATGTCTATATTTGTAGTTATATAAATGAATAATGAGAGAGATTGGGGTGGGAAGAGAGAGGGAGGGAGAAAGAGAGCAAGAGCCTGTTGTGCACAGAATTGTGCCTATGACTGCAGAATTCATGACTGTAACTGATTCAGTGGCCAATATCTTAGAAATCCTGAAAATATTGAGATGTATACGTTTTCATTAATGTTCTATTTCTATCTTCAAAACATGCTTATGTGTAACCCAGTTTTTAAAATAACAAATTAGGCCTAATTAGGGTGAAAAATGATAAAATGTGGGTTAGTATATTCCTTAGCTACATTCACTGTCAAGTATTCATAAAGAAACCAGTGCATACAATGTACATTACCAAGTACTATATGCCATATGATATACACCATGTTATATATTTATCACGTGTTAAATTCAGTTATGGAAGACAATGTAACAGTGACAAAGGAGTTCACAGGACGGTGGTGCTGAAGGTCAGTATGCAACTATTGACATTGTAGTGTTGCTATCAGTTTTCCAGGAAAATTTTTCTAGTACCCTGCTAGTCCAATATGGAAAAGTATCACTTGATGTGCTCTCATACTGCCTAGGGAACCTCTCCATCACTGCAGTGAACACATTGTGTTATAATATTATTATATAACTCACCAGAGTGTGAGTTCCTTGAAGACAGAAATAAAAGATAGACTTATCATTTTCCCTCTCTGATGCCTAGAATCCAGTGCATTGTATATTCCTTATAAGATTGTTGAATGCATTTATAACTATATTTATATAAATATATATATATATAAATATATATATATATATATATATATATATATATATATATATACACACTATATCACAGGCATTTTCTTCGAGAAGGTGCAGTGTATGTATATTTAAATTTCTTTAAGCACTGTTTTGTTAGCACTTTCACAAATTCTGGAAAATTTACCATATTGTAAAGGATTGTGTTTGCCAAAAGAAAGACTGAAAAAAAAAAAAAGATTAGTTAAAACTTTACTCTTTGGTTCTCAGGGATTTGAGAAATAGCAATGAAGATGACCATGAGCAGAAAAGGTTTTGTTTTCCTTCTGACCAAACATTGCCATTTCTATTAAGTTAAAAGAAGTTGTTTATCTGTCTTTCCAGAGGCATTGATGTGGGAAAAAAACATGGAACAAAAATGGGAATAGGGCTTCCCTGGTGGGGCAGTGGTTGAGAGTCCGCCTGCAGATGCAGGGGACACGGGTTCGTGCCCCGGTCCGGGAAGATCCCACATGACGTGGAGCAGCTGGGCCCGGGAGCCATGGCCGCTGAGCCTGTGCGTCCAGAGCCTGTGCTCCACAATGGGAGAGGCCACAACAGTGAGAGGCCCGCGTACCACAAAAAAAAAAAAAAAAAAAGGAATAATTATTTGCATTTAGCTGTAGTTTATTTTCTTACCTTAAAATTAGAATAGTTGTTATAAAGAGTATGTTCAATTGCACACAGATTCTATGATTTAAAATTTCAAGGTTTTGGGGAGACCTTCAAGATGGAGGAGGAGTAAGACATGGAGATCAACGTCCTCCCCACAAATACATCAGGAATACATCTATATGTGGAACAACTCCTACAGAACACCTACTGAATGCTAGCAGAAGACCTTAGACTCCCAAAAGGCAAGAAACTCCCCAAGTACCTGGGTAGGACAAAAGATAAAAGAAAAAACAGAGACAAAAGAATAAGGATGGGACCTGCACCTCTGGGAGGGAGCTGTGAAAGAGGAAAAGTTTCCACACACTAGGAAACCCCTTCACTGGTAGAGACGGGGGTGGGGGGTGGTGGGGGGTGGGAAGCTTTGGAGCCACGGAGGAAAGCACAGCAACAGGGGTGCAGAGGGCAAAGCAGAGAGATTCCCATACAGAGGATCAGTGCCAACCAGCACTCACCAGACTGAGAGGATTGTCTGTTTAACCACCGGGGCGGGTGGGGGCTGGGAGCTGAGGCTGTGGCTTCAGAGGTCAGATCCCAGGGAGAGGACTGGGGTTGGTTGCGTGAACACAGCCTGAATGGGGCTAGTGTGCCACAGCTAGCCGGGAGGGAGTCCGGGGAAAAGTCTGGACCTGCCTAAAAGGCAAGAGACCATTGTTTCAGGGTGCGCAAGGAGAGGGGATTCAGAGCACCACCTAAACAAGCTCTAGAGATGGGTGTGAGCCGTGGCTATCAGCACAAACGCCAGAGACGGGCATGAAACATTAAGGCTGCTGCTGTAGACACCAAGAAGTCTGGGCGCAAGCACAGGTCACTATCCACACTATCCACAACTTCCCCCCCGGGAGGTTGTGCCAGGGTCCCATGATACAGGGAAAATTTCCCTGGAGAAGACATAGCGTGCCTCAGGCTGTTGCAATGTCAAGCTGGCCTCTGCCACCACAGGCTTGCCCTGCATTCTGTACCCCTCTTTCCCCCCGGCCTGAGTGAGCCAGAGCCCCCTAATCAGCAGCTACTTTAACCCCATCCTCAGGTTACCTACACACAGAGGTGGGGCCAAATCCAAAGCTGAACCCCAGGAGCTGTACAAACAAAGAAGAGAAAGGGAAATTTCTCCCAACAGCTTCAGGAGAAGTGGATTAAATCTCCACAATCAACTTGATGTACCCTGCATCTGTGGATTACATGAATAGACAACGAATCATCTAAAAATTGAGGTAGTGGACTTTGGGAGCAACTGTAAACTTGGAGTTTGCTTTCTGCATCTAATTTGTTTCTGGTTTTATTTTTATCTTAGTTTAGTATTTAGAGTTTATTATGATTGGTAGATTTGTTTATTGATTTGGTTCTCTTCTTTTTTTTATATACATAGATATATATTTTTTTCCTTTTTCACTTTTTGGGAATGTGTATGTGTATGCTTCTTCATGTGATATTGTATGAATAGCTTTGCTTTTACCATTTGTCCTAGGGTGCTGTCTGTCCATTTTTTGGGTTATTTTTATTTATTTATTTTAGTATAGTTTTTAATGCTTGTTTTCATTGGTGGATTTGTTTTTTGGATTGGTTGCTTTCTTCTTTCTTTTTTTTTAAATTACTTTATTTTTTTAATTTTTCATAATTATTTTTTATTTTAATAATTTTATTTTATTTTTTCTTTCTTTCCTACTTTTTTCTCCCTTTTCTTCTGAGCCGTGTGGCTGACAGGGTCTTGGTGCTCTGGCCACGTGTCAGGCCTATGACTCTGAGGTGGGAGAGCTGAGTTCAGGACATTTGTCCACCTGAGACCTCCTGGCTCCACATAATATCAAATGGAGAAAGCTCTCCCAGAGATCTCCATCTCAACACTAACACCCAGCTCCACTCAATGACCAGGAAGTGCTGGACACCCTGTGCCAAACAACTAGAAAGACAGGAACACAACTCCATCCAGCAGCAGAGAGGCTGCCTAAAATCATAATAAGGTCACAGACACCCCAAAACACACCACCAGACGCGGTTCTGCCCACCAGAAAGACAAGGTCCAGCCTCATCCACCAGAACACAAGCAGTAGTCCCCTCCAGCAGGAACCCTACATGACCTACTGAACTGACTTTAGCCACTGGGGGTAGACACCAAAAACAACAGGAACTACAAACCTGCAGACTGTGAAAAGGAGACCCCAAACACAGAAAGTTAAGCAAAAGGAGAAATACACAGCAGATGAAGGAGGAAGGTAAAAACCCACCAGAACAAATAAATGAACCAGAATAGGCAGTCTACCTGAAAAAGAATTCAGAGTATTAATAGTAAATATGATCCAAAATCTTGGAAATAGAATGGAGAAAATGCAAGAGATGTTTAACAAAGACCTAGAAGAACTGAAGAACAACAAAATAAATGAAATTAAAAATTGCCTAGAAGGAATCAATAGCAGAATAACTGAGGCAGAAGAACGAATAAGTGACCTCGAAGATAAAATAGTGGAAATAACTACCACAGAGAAGAATAAAGAAAAAAATAATGAAAAGGATTGAGAACAGTCTCAGAGACTTCTGGGACAATATTAAACACACCAACATTAAAATTATAAGGGTCCCAGGAGACGAAAAAAACAAAAACGGACTGAGAAAATATTTGAAGAGATTATAGTTGGAAACTTCTATAATACAGGAAAGGAAATATTTAATCAACGCTAGAAAGTGCAGAGAGACACATAAAGGGTAAACCCAAGGAGAAACACACCAAGACATATATTAATCAAACTATCAAAAATTAAGTACAAAGAAAAACTATTAAAAGCAACAATGGAAAAACAACATACAAGGGAATAATATACAAGGGAATGCCCATAAGGTTAACAGCTGATCTTTCAGCAGAAACTCTGCAAGCCAGAAGGGAGTGGCAGGACATATTTAATGTGATGAAGGAGAAAAATCTACAACCAAGATTATTCTACCCAGCAAGGATCTCATTCAGATTTGAACAAGAAATTAAAACCTTTACAGACAAGCAAAAGCTAAGAGAATTCAGCACCATGAAATCAGCTTTAAAACAAATGCTAAAGGAATTTCTCAAGGCAGGAAACACAAGAGAAGGAAAAGACCTACAAAAACAAACCCAAAACAATTAAGAAAATGGTACTAGGAACATACATATAGATAATTACCTTAAATATAAATGGATTAAATTCTCCAACCAAAAGTCATAGACTGGCTGAATGGACACAAACACAAGACCCATATATATGCTGTCTACAAGAGGCCCACTTCAGACCTAGGGACACATACAGACTGAAAATGAGGGGATGTAAAAAGATATTCCATGCAAAAGAAAAAAAAAAAAAAAAGCTTGAGTAGCAATTCTCATATCAGACAAAATAGACTTCAATATAAAGACAATTACAAGAGACAGAGAAGGACACTACATAATGATCAAGGGATCAATCTAAGAAGATATAAACATTGTAAATATTTAGGCACCCAACACAAGAGCACCTCAATACATAAGGCAACTACTAATGGCCTTAAAAGGGGATGTTGACAGTAATACAATCATAGTAGGGGACTTTTTTTTTTAACATCTTTATTGGAGTATAATTGCTTTACAATGGTGTAAGTTTCTGCTTTATAACAAAGTGAATCAATTATACATATACATATGTTCCCATATCTCCTCCCTCTTGCATCTCCCTCCTTCCCACCCTCCCCATCCCACCCATCCAGATGATCACAAAGCACTGAGCTGATCTTCCTGTGCTATGTGGCTGCTTCCCATTAGCTATCTATTTTACGTTTGGTAGTATACATACGTCCATGCCACTCTCTCACTTTATCACAGCTTACCCTTCCCTCTCCCCATATCCTCAAGTCCATTCTCTAGTAGGTCTGTGTCTTTATTCCTGTCCTGCCCCCAGGCCCTTCACGACACTTCTTTTTTTCTTAGATTCCATATATATGTGTTAGCATACGGTATTTGTCTTTCTCTTTCTGACTTACTTCACTCTGTAT
>RJWK010011204.1:0-42374 GCA_004363435.1 Platanista minor | reverse complement strand
GGTTGAGAGTCCGCCTGCCGATGCAGGGGACGCGGGTTCATGCCCCGGTCCGGGAAGATCCCACATGCCGCGGGGCGGCTGGGCCCGTGAGCCACGGCCGCTGAGCCTGCGCGTCCGGAGCCTGTGCTCCGCAACGGGAGAGGCCACAACAGTGAGAGGCCCGCGTACAGCAGAAAACAAAACAAAACAAAACAAAAACACTGCTGAGTTGGACTGGATTTTATATATGTGTTTTTTTGTTTGTTTGTTTTCAGGATTTAGTTATAAATCTTGTGCCATAGATACCCAGTAGGGGCCGGGGGGGAATATATATATGTTGTCTCCTCAATCATTGCAGTGTACTGCAGCTTTTACAGTCAGAAAATTGTGCCTTTTACCTTCAATTACTTTTTCTTATTCTCTAAAATAATATATACTTTTACAACATGCACAGTAGGGTCTATATTCACTCCATTCTGCTGCAGATGCTATCTTGTTTTAGACAGCTATTAAAAAGCTAGTTTTTTCTTTTCATTTCATGTGTTCAATACTTGCATAATGATTCCTCTCAAAAGATAAGAGAATAAATAAATTGCAACCTCCCTGCATAATGACTCTACCTTTAAAGATGGATCACACATGGCCATGCTTTAATGTACCCAATCTATCAATATTTATTAAGTAGACAGAAAGTCCGTTGACCCATAACTTGCTTTGTGCTAAGAAAGAAACCCAGAAAAGGATATTGGAGGATTATTGAGAAGAAACTTAAGAAACCTTCCTAAAGTCAGTACCAGAAGCTCCTACTGAATCTCTTTTTCCAAATTTTTATGGAATTGAACAAGCCATCTACAGTGGAAATTAGAGAAGATAACTAAATAGGAAATGGCTATGCCTTGTCAGAAAACCTTACTGAGTTCTTCAAACAAGGATCTTCAGCCTCCACTTGTAAAGATGCCCTGTCCATTCACATACATTGTACAAGAAGTTTGTTATTATAGATTCCTATTTTACTTCCCCAGGTGGGATGTATTCCTTGAGAACACGGTTGCTGCTCTGATTTATTTTGAGTTCCACAGTAAAGTGTTTAGTAAGTGCAAACTAGTGGATGGTGAAGAATTAGTGTAGTATATTTGAAACGTTACCATTCACATACCAAAACAAAAACAAAATGCCGCTGCTAAGCATGGCCTTACCCCCTTTCTTGATTCTATTAGTACTCATGTTTGTTGAACATTCTGTGTGGCAGCTGCAGTGCAAGCACTTTCCCTCGGTCCGTCATTTAATTCTGACAAACTAAGTTTTATAACGTTCACTGTACAGACGAGGAAAACAAAGTCTGAAGTGTTATTTTAGCCTAGGTTAAAGAAAAGTAATACAATTGACCCTTGAACAAGATGGGGATTAGGGACACAGGTTCTGTGAATTTGAAAATCTGAATATAATTAATAGTTGGCCCTCTGTATCCGTGGTTCCTCAATATCCTCTATTCTACATCAAAGATTAGAACCAGCCAACCACAGATAATGTAGTACTGTAGTATTTACTATTGAAAAAAATTGCTTAGAATTGGACCTTTGCAGTTCAAACCCCTGTTGTTCCAGGGTCAAGTGTAATCAGAAATCTGAGGCATCAGACACACGTCTTTCTGATTCTACGGATCATGCTTTTAGCCATCGCACTATAGGGCCATACAGCGATTAACTTGAAAAAGAGCTAAATGAACAGTCTGTTTAAGAGATTTCATAATTTAACATTTCAGCTGTCACTCTCTGCCTGACAACTTAAAACGGAGTCACGCACACACTGTAGGCATACACTTCTTGAAAATATTTATCCCTAGGTGGTGAGAAAAATAGGAGCAAGTTATTCAACCTTACACTGCCCTATTTTCTCTATCTGTACTATGTATATATATATTGTTAGGGAACTTTTTTTTTTTAGGCTTTTCTGTCTGTGTTTTCTATTTTTACCTCCCCTTATCCCAGTGCCTAAATCTGGCTCAGTTTTCAGGGGATGTTTGTGGCTTTTGTTTCACATAAGTTTGAGCCCAGGGAAAAGGAGATATTGGTAATGCAAGAATCAGAATACAAGATTTAAAAAGAGATACCTGTTAAAAAGGAAATTTCTTAAACAGCTTTTACCTTTTCATCATGTATGTAACCTCAAGAAAAGAATAGTCTAAGGGTCTGAGGAAGTATGTCAAATTTCACCTTCTGATGAAAAGCTACATTTTACAGCGAGGAAAAGTGGCTAAATAGCAGAAGTTTTCAATATCCTGTGAGCTCTCTTTCACTGACTTTGGCTCTCTTGCTCTCTAGGATCTTTGTCCAAAAAACCTCACTATGTTATACTCTTCTAAATTAATTGGTTCCAGGGATACTGGACAACTAAGCTCAAATACAGAATAATAATGCAGCAGGCTAAAGGTGAGCTAGAGGGGAAAAAAAAGATTTGATGTTAAGGGTAAGGCCCTCTGGAGCCACAATTCACTACATGCTTGCCGGTTAGATCAAGAATTGAGAGCAGAATCTGGGCAAGATTAGCTTTCAGAGAAGTAAGAAGGACACATCTGGCTATAGTCAAGTCTCCATTAGACCACCTCCCACAGGAAGCTGTCTCTTGTCTGAATATACTTTCTTGTCTCTAAGGATCCTTCAAGCTCTTCTACTTTTTCCAGTACAGCACTTTTCTGTGCACCTCCCCTTGTGCTCCTTTTCCCCCTACGTCTTTCCTTCCTTACCCTCTTAAACATCTCAAAGTGATAGTGTTCCATAGATATTGATTCTGAGACTTCTGGGCCACAGGGCAGGGGTGGGGACATAAAAGTTCCACTTCTTAACCAGTTTCGGTGTTTCATGCAAGATCTCACTGTTTAAAAAATGCACTTCCACTTTTGAAAAAACTTCCAAAGCTTTGAAAAACATTGGTCTATTCTCAATTTCTTACTGCTCATTTACCCTACAGCATCTTGCAATCTCGTTTCCAATCTCACCACTCGACTGAAACAATCTTTTAAAAGTCACAGCTGGACTTAACGGATAGGGCCATTCATTTGCTCTCCCCAGCCCAATCCTTTCCCACCTCTCTGTATCACTTCAAACACCTGACAGTACCTTCCTTTAAAACACTCTATTATTTTGCCCTTCTTAGGCAATGTGCTATCCCAGTTATGCTACCCAAAAAGCTATCCCCCTGAGTCCTTCATTAAATATCATTACTTCAGCCACAATCCATTGGCAAGGCAATATCTGGCAGGGCAAGAAATAGTGGACTTGGAATCTGAAGACTCGGAGCCAATGAGGGAGTTGGGAATTTTCTATCACATATAATCAAATATATTACAGAGTTCTAATCACAATAGGTGCTTAATAACTGATTTTGAAGGAAAGAATATAATGAGTAAATATAGTCTTAGAAAAGTATGGATATAAACTTAATGAAAAATTTGAAATACTTGCTTTGGCATGACATTCTTTTATGATAGTCTTTGAAGTGAAATGCAGTCTGTTTTAAAATCTTGACAATCTAGTTTCTTGACCCATGATATTTCCATGATGGGGCTGTGTGATTGGAAGAATACAAAAATGACCAGTAGATTCAGTCAAAGAAATGTGCTGAAGGTCAAGCCTGAGGGATAGATACCTTATTTTTCATTGTATACTAAAAAGCAGTTCTGTTGACTGAATATCTTAATGTCAGGTTAGTTATTCGGGATTTTATCATCAGTTCTATATATTTCTGCCAACTTTTTAAAAAAACAGATTAATTGGACCCGTATGATATGTGTATTATAATAATTCTACCTTGCTTTGGAACATGTTTTTAGACTCAAATAACCTGTGCTTTGAAAGGATGGTGATGTGTGTTTGCCCTCTATTTAACTGAATGGAGCTTTGATGGCAGATATAGATCACTATGGTACTTCTTTAGTATGAATAGTTGGATATGAGCAATGAGTAATACAAAGTGATTCTGACAATTACATCACCTGGCAGAATATTTTTAATCTTTGAAAATAAATTCTTTAAATATATTCCTTTGAGTTAATGATTATGGCTATATTCACTTCACATCCTTTTTAAGGGGCATTAAAATGGATCTCGACAATGGAAAATGGATTTCTGGGATCATGAGCCATATCTCATAGTCAGTTCATTTGAGTGTAAATTTAGTGGGGAAAATATATCAAAATCTAAAAAGAGAGAAACAAATGTTCCAATTCTACAGAGTTACAATACAAGCTATAATCTTTCTAAATATGTATTTAAAGGAATATCATTAATAAATTTGAAAATTTATAAGTTTAAATATGCACGTTTAAGAGACATATTTGAAAAAATATTTAAAAAATTACCTCTGGTCATTCAGAGAAAGAATGTGTATGGGCCAAATCTCTTTACAACACACAATAACTGGAATTACCATAAAGATGGTAAGAATGTCTACCTATTTATTACTTTCCAAAAATTGTGTTCCAAGAAACAAGTTGAAAGCAAATGGCCATGTCAACACTCTGCATTAAAATTTGGAGAGCTCAGTACCTGGGGGAAGAATGAATCCTTCAAGATATGAGATTCGATGTCTACAGACATCATGAGGTCATAAGTTATTCTTAGTTGATGTGTATTCACCATACCTCAAGAGTAAATAATAGCACAGAACATACATAGGAACTGGTAGAGGTACATCACACATAGAAGCTACCCTAGGACATATGGAGTCTTTTTTTTTTTTTTTTTTTTACTATTGTAAAGTTATATAAACTCTTGCTCTCCACCCTCCTCCCTTATTATTTGTCTCTAATGGTCTGTCTCTATGATGGCAATTCTACCTGGCCACGTAGACGCATGTTTCTTGAATTGTCAATATTAATCTAAATAGTCTTCAAGTGCTGACCTTTCTGTTTGGAATCCTAACATCTGCTCATTCCCAACCTGCATACTTGAATTATTTAAGTTTGAACTGTTTCAGAACTAGATATTCTGCACCTGCCTTTAATTTCTGATATTGAACTTTACGGATTATAGTGACTTACCTAACTTCTTTAACAGGTATAATGCTCAATCATCTTTTGTACTGTCACTGAAACCCTGGCATGATGTTGTTTGCCTTCCTTGAAAAGGACTGAACATGATCCCAACCACCGTTGTTCCCAAACCCCCACAGCTCTGTACTTGATTGTTTCATCCCATCTCTAAGACCTGTTCTAGTACCTGTATACTTCAAAATTATAGGAAAGGAACCAAAGAAAAATTAATAATAATGAAGGAGAAAAAAAGAAATAGAGGAGTTGTGGTTACAAAGGGAAAGGATGAAAATGAAGTCTAGATCATAAGTGGAAAAGTTGATTGTGAATAACAGGAATGGTTTGGAAAATGGAAAAAAGTAGAAAAACGAGTAGAGGGATAGTTGTAAACACCAGCCTTCTCTTCAGTGCTCTGATCCTCCCCTAAGAGTATAGGAGGGAGGGTTTTATTGCAGGAGAGAAAATGGAAAGACATGAGACTGAGATCTTAACGAGATAGTTAATGATCTTTTTGAAAAACGTGTGAGTCATTCTTCAGGGAATCAAAAGATGTTTTGATTAAAAAAAAAAAAGAGGCAATAATCCAGGTGATGTTATTCAGCATAAATACACAGCTGGCCAAATTTTATCATAAAATGCTGACAAGATAATGTACTTATTATTCCTGCCCACCGGAAGAAGTGACAGACATAATTATACTCTGATAAAACTTAATAGATTTTCTCATATACTAAATCTCTATAGAAATGGATAGTCCAACAGAGAACTTACTTATACAAAAGGCAGAATGAGAATACATGCAATATTCAGTATAAAACGTGATTCTTTTGATTCTGGTTTGCTACCTTCTTTCCTTTAAAGCAAACCACTGTAACAAAAAGAGGTTTGCATTTGGGTTACGTCCAAGGGCACAATTCACTTTCACAATTTCCTCTATACTAATTATACCAAGATGATTTAATTCGTGTGCATTGAAGCACTCAAAAAAATCTATGTCAACAATTGTAGTACTTTATTCTTTTCCTTATGGGCATCATGTTGCCTAACAGTCCTTTAAACAACATAACAGAATATTAAGTGCAACATTAATTAAAATGTAGAAAATTAGTATCAACATTGTATTTACAATGTTTCAAGTGGAAATTGATATGTTCAATATTATTTTTTTTCAGGGTCAAAATTCATATTTATTTATATATCTACATATATATGAAAATTCATATATATCTACACATGTAAAAACATACCATATTTATGCCTATTATAAATATTAAATCACAGATTATGTAATTAATTATATAAATATAAAACTATATATGTGTATTTACATACAAAATTCGTGTATATCTCTACATGATAGAATGTATATAGAGCAGATTTAACTGTGTGAAAAGTTAAAATGAATAAATTTAAAGTATAATCACAGTCACAAAAATGATAAAATCTTAGACTCACAACTTTATAATTTATAAGACACTTTTAGAATTGTGGCCTTTTTATATATAATCCTTAAAACAACATGATAACAAAGAAAATGTATAATGCTCACTTCGGAAATTAGTAAACTAAGTTACAAATCGGTGAAGCAGCATGTACTAAGTCACTAAAGCTAATAAGAGCCCGAATTTTGCAAGCAACCAAATTTTCTAACTTTTATCTTGCTAATGTATTTTAATACATTTTAGTGCCTATCTACACATCAATATACTCCACACATTTAACTAGATCCTCAGAAATCTTTTTACATGTCTTGACACAGACCATTCTCCCATTTCCAACAACAGGAATTCCAAAACTTCCATCTTCCCAAGCCCTTTAAACCCATTCTCGACTCCTGTCTAGAAGATGATTACATGATCTTCCACTTTGAAAAACTTGAAGCTATCAGGAAGGAATACTCACCTTGATACGTACAGAAGAGCCCATATTGTCCTGATTTCCAATATTTCCTCTAGGATTAGAATAAAAGAGGTTTTATTTCCAGACAAGTTGATTTTAAGTGGAATGGTTTTTGGTGTACTCCCTCCCTTTTCTTATACCATGTGCTAGTATGTTACTATGCTGCTTCAATAGGAGAAGAGCAGACTTTGTCTTTACTGCTGTTGAAACTGCAATGGCAACCCTATTAGTCAGGAATCCACCTTTTTACCAGTTTCAGGGACGAGGATCTTTAAATCCGGAGGTTACCCTTGCTGATGCAAATTTTATCTGACAGTAGATCCTCCAGGTGATTCTATTACAGCTGAAGTTTGAGGACCATTCATTGCTTTATGTATTAAACTGTGAGAATATATAGAGAAAAAACCGAATTCTCTACAGGAATTAAAGAAAATCGTGGAAATGAGTGCAACTTGTTGTGGACATAGGTCTTTAGTAATCACATTGCTCTTCGTATGTGGTCTAATTTCTTCGATATTGCCCTTTATCCCCTCTCAAAACAACATTCTGGAATGTTATCCATTGCTTATAGTTCTCTGCAAGTAAGAAGTGTGCTTCCAGAAAACCCATCTTCAGGAGAGACTAAGAAATTTCAGCTTTACGTGATTTCAAACTCAATTGAATATAGTTTCATTGCTTCATGAGGGGTTAATCAATTGTTTTCAGAAAGAATTTGATTTAAAAAACAACCCTTCCAGGTATCGTTACAAATCTGTTGTCACACTATAAAATCTGGTTCCAGGGTGGGAAAATTAAGTGAGGAACACTCCTTACAGAATGTCAATTTCACAAACCAGCTTTTCAACAAGACTCCGGCGGACTATGTAATTTGCATATCGTACAAACGATACAACATAATCATATAGTAACAGCTTAGAAGTTTCTACCATATATGCAATACTTAGATAAGAGACCCACATTCTGTAATAAAACCCACTTTAAAGCAATCATTACTAATGAGTTCTTAGTAAGTTAAATGTGTACGTAATTTTAGTTATAAAAGATGAAAACACAAAAGGTTACTTGAATGTTTAAACTAGAATAGTTATCCTTTCACTTTTTTTCAGGGTTCAGAAATAGTAATCCTTTATTTTTTTTCTTCTCCACTATTCAGAAATAATTAGTTAGGGTTAGAGATCTTCTAAAAAAAAAGAGAAAATCTCTACGTCATAAAAATTTATGCTATACTTATTAAATATTTTGTTTTTATTCTATGTAAGAAGTAATTTTGTTATAAAAGGAATATGCTATAATTGGCAAGATTTTTCTGAGATTTTAGTACTTTTATTTTAAAAGGAAATGTTAGTAGTGGAAACTAACATTTATAATTCTGAATGTTAATGACAGTCATTATTCATAGTCACTCTTCTTTTGGAGGCTGGATAATCCCCTACTGTTTAACTTTTCTTTGAATATTTAATGAACCACCAAAGAATTGTTCCTAAGGATATTAGCTGCTGTGAAAAGATTTTCATTCCTCCAGAAATCGTTTAAGATAACCCATGGTTTATTATATGGAATGCTCTGAAGTTCTGAACTATGGCCTTCAAAATAGATATTCATAAAGATTTTTGTCATAAATTTTGGGACAAAGAAAAAAATATTGTATGATATTTTAAGAGTTGGAGTGATATACATCACATATTTCAAACTTCTATATTTTCAATAAAAAATTCTTTATAATTCTATAAGTTAAAAACACTGGAAAACAAAATCTTATGAAATCATCATTACCTAAATTTTAGAGATTTCCAATTTCAGATTCTCAGCTTACCTGAATCTTCTACATTAGCCCAAAATTTTTGCCTGAATTTGTTTTAATCAGCAAGTATGCGAAACTAAGGGATTTGTCAAATTAGTTGTAATTTACATTCATGGAAAAGTGCTGTAAATCAAAATAATGTAATTCAAATCCATCACCTCATGGAAGTTAGGTTACAATAGAGGCTTAGTTTGCTCACTGAGTCTACTGACTATATTTTTATAGTAATAGGCAATCAAGTTGCATGATCATCTACCAATTAATACATACCTGTAGCCTTGACTTTTTGAAAGTTTCATGTAAATAGATTAAACAATTCAAAATTAATATTACCTTAAATTTGTATAATCTTTCACTGCATTGTCAGACACATATCCCCTAACTGCTACTTTAAGAAGTATTTAATATGATTCTATGTCATAGAATATGTGTATACAAGGGTGTATGTGGGTACTTCTTACCTAGCTTACAGTTCCTGCTGAATTTCTTTTAAAACAATTTAAAAGAAATATAAGGCTTATGGTAATTAAATTCTAACGAAAAATTTTAAGTGGATAATTGACAGGTAGCTTTGAGAAGTCTTTTAGGGAATCTTTAGACAGCTCATAAGCCTTCTAAGAGGTATACCTAGAAGAGTATATTTTACTGCTTTTTAAAAAATATTAGTACCATGGAAAAAGAGAAGGGTGATGCTTTTGATATCAGCATACCCATCTTGCTTCTAAGTTAATGAAATTTATAATGAGAAGAGCTAATGATGAAGCATACTGATCCTCATGGATTCACTGATTATTTTTTGACATACTATGACAGGCAATTAACAGTCTGAAATATAGTAAAAATTGTTGATATTAAAATTATTATTAATAAAATCATACTGTGGTATATGTGGTAAAGAAATTAGTTCATACAATTGCGACCTTCATTTCTGTTATTTTTTACACAATAAATTGTGTCTGAAAAAATAATGGTTGAAAAGCTTGCAAAAGTTATGAAAGATATCAGATACTCAGAGACCCACACTTCGACACATTACAGTTGACCCTTGAAAAACATGGCTTTGAACTGCATGGGCCCACCTATAGGTGATTATTTTCCATATATACTTTAGTACTACATGATCCACATTTGGTTGAATTCTTGGATGTGGAACCTTGGATATGGAGGGCTGACTGTAAAGTTCTACAAGTGTTTTCCACTGTGTAGAGGGTTGGCACCCTTAACAGCCAGGTTGTTCAAGGGTCAAATGCATAATTAAGCTGTTAGAAGACAAATAACACAGAGAAAATCTGACAGTACCAAGAAAGAAGTGACTCACCATGTATAAGGGACTTGAATAATATAAACAGCTAATTTATCATCAGAAACTATGGAGACCAAAAGACAGGATGTTTGATTTAAAGTACCAATTCATCAGGAAGATGAAACCTATACACAGGAAATACCAGAGTCTCAAAATATATGGAGCACACACATTGACAAAACTTAAAGATGATACAGATAGTTATACGATAATAGTTAGAGACTTCAATACCCCACTTTCAATAATGGATAGAACAGCTAGAAAGAAGAGCAATAACGAAATAAAAGACTTGAAAAACACTATAACCCCAAAACACTATAACCTAACTGACACATACAGAACACAATACCACAGAGTATACATTCTTCTCAAGTGTACATGGAACATTCTCCAGAAGAGACCATATGTTAGGCCATGAAACAACTTTCATGTTTAAACAAGACTGAATTTATACAAAGCAACTCCTGTGATCACAATGAACTGAAGCAATAACTAAAACAAAACTCAAAGATATGTGGAAATTAAACAATACACTCAAACATATCACAGGGAGACCAGCTTGGTGTTTTGTGATCACCTGGATGGGTGGGATAGGGAGGGTGGGAGGGAGGGAGATGCAAGAGGGAAGAGACATGGGAACATATGTATATGTATAACTGATTCACTTTGTTATAAAGCAGAAACTAACACCATTGTAAAGCAATTGTACTCCAATAAAGATGTAAAAAAATAAATAAACAAACAATATACTCAAACAGATAATAGGTCTGCATTAGGTTATTGGGATACCATAACCAAGTACCACAGACTAGGTTACTTCAACCGTTTGCCTTCTTACATTTCTGGAGGCTAGAAGTCCAAGATGGTAACAGGATTGTTTCTTCTGAGAGCCTCTCTTTGCCTTAGAGAGGACCATCTTCTGTCTTCACATGACATTCTCTCTGTGTGTGTTGGTGTCCTAATATCCTATTATAAGGACACCAGTCATATTGTATTATAGACCACACAGATGACCTCATTTTATCTTAATTACCTCTTTAAAGGCCTTATCTCCAAATATAGTAATATCATAGGGTATTGGGGTTAGGACTTCAACATGTGAATTTTGGGGGAACACAGTTCAGCTCATAATAATATCCAAGAAGAAATAACTAGGAAAATTTGAAAATACTTTGAGGTGAATGAAAACAATCACAGCATACCAAAGCGTACTGAATGCCACAAAAGCTGTGGTCAAAGGGAATTGAAAAGAGAATTGAAAAATAGAGAATATATACAAAATCAATATTGGTTCTTTAAAAGGATCAACAATATTGAAGAATCTTTAGTTAGACTAAGAAAGAAGTGAGAGGACACAACTAACTAAAATCTGAAATAAAAGTGGGACATTACTACCAAATTTATAGAAACAAGGATTGTAAGAAAATATTATGAACAACTATAGTGACAATACATTAGATAATCTAGACAAAACGGTAAATTCTTAGACACATGCAAATCACTAACTTAGCCTCACAAAAACTTAGACACTCAATGGACCTCTAATGAATAAAGGGATTGAATCAATAATCAAAAACCTACTGACAAATTAAGTTCAAAACTAGATAGCTTCAATGGCGAATTGTACCAAACTTTTAAGTAATCAAAACCAACTCTACTCAACTCAAACTTTTTCAAAAAATAGAACAGAGGAAACACTTCCTATGACATTCCAGAAGGCCAGAATTACACAGATATCAACGTCAGACATAGATACCACAAGAAAAACAAAAACTGCAGACCAATATTCTTTATGTATATAGACACAAAAATGTTCAGAACACTAGAAAACGAAATCCAGGGGGCACATTTAATGGATTATACATTATGGCCAAGTGAGATTTATCCCAGGAATACAAGAATGTTTCTATTTAAGAAAACTAACCAATGTAATACAGAACTAAGAAAATATAAACGATCATCTTAATAGATACGGGAAAGGCAACTGACAAAATTCAATACCCTTTCATGATAAAAATTCACAGCATACCCAATGGTGAAGGACTGAAAGCTTAGCTTCTAAGATTAGGGGCAAAAAACAAAGATTCCCACTTTTACTACCAATATTCAACGTTAAACTTGAAGTCTTACCTAGAGTAATTAGAAAAGAAAAATAAAAGACACCCAAATTGGAAAATAAGTAAAAGGACCTCTATTTGCAGATGACGTGATTCCATATATAGAAAATATCAATCTACAAGAAAGTAATGTTTTTATATTTTAAAAATTAGTAGTTTAATATTTGTATTCGTCCAGTTTTTTTTAGAGCAATTGGCTAAACCCAGATAGATGTATCCTGAAATTCCAGTTTCTTTCTAAAATAAAAACTTAATTTTTATTTGGCATCCATTTACACTACATTATTAGTTTTAATAAAGTGGTATTTAAAGATACAGTGAGAATGTGTGACTATTTTTCTAATGCCTAAATACCATCAGGTCAGAGGTCAGTATTATACTCTATATATCCATATAATTTATGTAACAGATATTCATGGACTACCTATTGATTGAATGAGTACTTCTTATATAGAGAAATGGAGAAAAGATGTCTGCAATGACATTTTATGATCAAAATTCTGAATCTCAGTTTTTGAACATAAAAAGTCTTGATCGTTTAATTTTACAATAGGCACCATAACAGCAATTAAAAAAAGTAAAAATAAAACCTTAGCACTGAATTTTAAGGTATTCTCAAAGTGTTTTATTAAGTGTCATTGGCAACAGGAGACAATGAATCATTCATTTACATGTGTTCTGGAACTTTAAGAGGTATCTTCAGCATTGGGTCAAATAATAAGTGATGTATAATCTTGTGCTTTTTCTGACCATATGCCATCCGAATCTTTGATCACCCTTGAACAAAACCCCCAGCTATAATTAGGCACCAAATAGAAATACAAGTGTATTTCTTATAAGATAATCCTCATTTATATCTTATTTCTTCGGAATATACATAAAATGATTGATTTGACCTGTGACATAAAATTCATTTCTGTGTTTCCCCCATGAAATTTCAGCGCAACCACTGACTTTGCCTTCCTCTCCATTGCCCAAGGACACTCAAGCTGTTAAGTGTTTCCAGACCAATGGTGCATGTCTGTTCCCTACACTCTTGAGAAAAATCTATAGACTTGTGAAAAATATGAAACAGAGCTGTGAAATTGTTTCTATGTTATTTATTTCAATAATAAGGAAAAGGGCAAAAGTTGAAAGACTGAATCAATCAGGCATAATTGAAACTCACCCCAGTGTTACTAAAGCAACTTTCTGGGGCTTACATTTCCTATAGATTTAATGTAAAGTGAAGGAAAAGGAAAAGACGAAAAGTAATGTTTACTCTTCGTATTTTCAGGGCACTGAAATAATGCTGCAAATATATATCTTGGTCTGGATGCATAAAATTCTACTTGCTTCATCACTTGTAATTACTTTCTGTGAACTTTATACTAAAGTTCTACCATGTAATGCTTTCAGTTCTGTGAAGACGTTAATTTATGGCAGTGGTAATAAACATAAAGTATACTGAGTCTTTATAAGTCTATTGGATCACGGCATACTAGGATAGTTTATAGTAACATAAAGCCACTAATTCATTTCAGCAGAAACTCTGCGGGCCAGAAGGGAGTGGCAGGATATACTTAAAGTGATGAAAGAGAAAAACCTACAACCAAGATTACTCTACCCAGCAAGGATCTCATTCAGATTCGAATGAGAAGTCAAAAGCTTTTAAGACACGCAAAAGCTCAGAGAATTCAGCACTGCCAAAGCAGCTTTACAACAAATGCTAAAGGAACTTCTCTAGGCCTCAAACACAAGAGAAGGAAAAGACCCACAAAAACAAACCCAAAACAATTAAGAAAATGATAATAGGAACATACACATCGATAATAACCTTGAGTGTAAATGTATTAAATGCCCCAATCAAAAGACACAGACTGGCTGAATGGATACAAAAACAAGAAACGTATACATGCTGTCTACAAGAAACTCACTTCAGACCAAAGGACACATGCAGACTGAAAGTGAAGGGATGGAAAAAGATATTCCATGCAAATGGAAATCAAAAGAAAGCTGGAGTGGAAATACTCATATCAGATAAAATAGACTTTACAATAAAATCTGTTACAAGAGACAAAGAAGGACACTACATAATGATCAAGGTATCAATCCAAGAAGAAGATATAACATTTATAAGTGTTTATGCACGCAACATAGGAACACCTCAGTACACGAGTCAAACGCTAACGACCATGAAAGGGGAAACTGACAGTAACACAATAATAAGTAGAGAGCTTTAACACCCCACTTTCACCAATGGACAGACCATCCAAATAGAAAATAAAGAACCACAAACTTTAAATGACACAATAGACCAGATAGATTTACTTGATATTTATAAAAGATTCCACCCAAAAGTGGCAGAATACACTTTCTACTGAAGTGCACATGGAACATTCTCCAGGGCAGATCACATACTGGGTCACAAATCAAGCCTTGGTAAATTCAAGAAAATTGAAATCGTGTCAAGTATCTTTTCTGAACACAATGCTATGAGACTAGATATCAATTACAGGAAAAAATCTGTAAAAAAAAAAAAAAAAAATGCAAACACATGGAGGCTAAACACTACACTACTAAATAACCAAGAGATCACTGAAGAAATCAAAGAGGAAATCAAAAAATACTAGAAACAAATGACACTGAAAACACAACGACCCAAAACCTACAGGATGCAGCAAAAGCAGTTCTAAGAGGGAAGTTTATAGCAATACAATCCTACCTCAAGAAACAAGAAACATCTCAAATAAACAATCTAACCCTATACTTAAAAACAACTAGAGAAAGAAGAAAGAAGAAAACCCAGAGTCAGTAGAAGGAAAGAAATAACAATCAGAGCAGAAATAAATGAAATAGAAACAAAGAAAACAATAGCAAACATCAGTAAAACTGAAATCTGGTTCTTTGAGAAGATAAACAAAATTGATAAACCCTTAGCCGCACTCAACAAGAAAAAAAGGGACAGGACACAAATAAAAAAAAAATTAGAAATGAAAAAGGAGAAATCACGACTGACATCACAGAAATACAAAGGATTAGAAGAGACTACTAAAAACAACTATATAGCCAATAAAGTGGACAACCATGAAGAAATGGACAAATTCTTAGAAAAGTACAATTTTCCAAGACTGAACCAGGAAGAATTAGATAATATAAAGGGACCTATCTCAAGTAATGAAATTGAAACTGTAATTAAAAATCTTCCAACTAACAGAAGTCCAGGACCAAATGGCTTCAAAGGCTAATTCTATCAAACAATAGAATTCGGATGAGCTAACACCCATAATTCTTAAACTCTTCCAAAAAACTGCAGAGGGAGGAAGACTTCGAAATTCATTCTACAAAGCCACCATCAACCTGCTACCAAAAGCAAAGATACCACAAAAAAAGAAAATTACAGATCAGTATCACTGATGAATATAGATGCAAAAATCCTCAACAAAATACTAGCAAACAGAATCCAACAACACATTAAAAGGATCATACACCACGATCAAATGGGATTTATCCCAGGGATGCAAGGATTCTTCAATAGAGGCAAATCAATCAATGTGATACACCATATTAACAAATTAAGGAATAAAACCCATATGATCATCTCAATAGATGCAGAAAAAGCTTTTGACAAAATTCAACAATTTTTATCAATATGATAAAAACTCTCCAGAAAGTGGGCATAGAGGGAACCTACCTCAATATAATAAAGGCCATATATGACAAATCCACAGCCAACCTCATACTCAATGGTGAAAAACTGAAAGTGTTTCCACTAAGATCAGGAATAAGACAAAGATGTCCACTCTTGCCACTCTTATTCAACATAGTTTTGGAAGTCCTAGCCCCGGCAATCAGAGAAGAAAAAGAAATTAAAGGAATACAAATTGGAAAAGAAGTAAAGTTGTCCCTGTTTGCAGATGACATGATACTATACATAAAAAAATCCTAAAAATGCCTCCAGAAATCTACTAGAACTAATCAAGGAATTTGGTAAGGTTGCAGGATACAAAATTAATGCACAGAAACCTCTGGCATTCCTATACACTACCAACGAAAAATCAGAAAGAGAAACTAAGGAAACAATCCCATTTACCATTGCAACAAAAAGAATAAAATACCTAGGAACAAACCTACTTGAGGTGAAAGACTTGTACTCAGAAAACTATAAAACACTGATGAAAGAAATCAAGGATGACATAAACAGATGGAGAGATATACCATGTTCTTGGATTGGAAGAGTCAATATTGTGAAAACGACTATACTACCCAAAGCAATCTACAGGTTCATCGCAATCCCTATCAAACTATCAATGGCACGCTTCATGGAATTAGAATAAAAAAAAATTACAATTCATATGGAAACACAAGAGACCCAGAATATCCAAAGCAATCTTGAGAAAGAAAAATGGAGCTGGAGGAATCAGGCTCCCTGACTTCCAACTATACTACAAAGCTACAGTAATCAAGACAGTATAGTACTCACACACAAACAGAAATAGAGATCAATGGTACAGGATAGAAAGCCCAGAGACAAACCCATGAACCTATGGTCACCTTATTTTTGATAAAGGAGGCAAGAATATATGATGGAGAAAGACAGCCTCTTCAGTAAGTGGTGTTGGGAAAACTGGACAGCTACATGTAAAAGAATGAAACTAGAACACTCCTTAACACCATACACAAAAATAAACAAAATGGATTAAAGACCTAAATGTAAGGCCAGACACTATCAAACTCTTAGAGGAAAACATAGGCAGAACACTCTATGACATAAATCACAGCAAGATCCTTTTTGACACACCTCCTAGAGAAATGGAAATAAAAACAAAAATAAACAAATGGGACGTAATAAAACTTCAAAGCTTTTGCACAGCAAAGGAAACCATAACCAAGACAAAAAGACAACCCTCAGAATGGGAGAAAATAATTGCAAATGAAGCAATGGACAAAGGATTAATCTCCAAAATATACAAACAGCTCATGGAACTCAGTATCAAAAAACAAACAATCCAATTAAAAAAATGGGTGGAAGACCTAAATAGACATTTCACCAAGGAAGACATACAGATGGCCAAGAGGCACATGAAAAGGTGCTCAACATCACTAATTATTAGAGAAATGCAAATCAAAACTACAGTGAGTTATCACCTCATGCCAGTCAGAATGACCATTATCAAAAAAATCTAGAGACGATAAATCCTGGAAAGGGTTTGTTGAAAAGGGAACACTCCTGAACTGTTGGTGGGAACGTAAATTGATACAATCACTATGGAGAACAGTATGGAGGTTCCTTACAAAACTAAAAATAGAACTACCATATGACCCAGCAATCTCACTACTGGGCATATACCGAGAAAACTGTAATTCAAAAAGAGACAGGTACCACAATGTTCACTGTAGCACTATTTACAATAGCCAGGACATGGAAACAACCTAAATGTCCATCAACAGATGAATGGATGAAGAAGATGTGGCACATACATGCAATGGAATATTACTCAGCCATAAAAAGAAACGAAATGGAGTTATTTGTAGTGAGGTGGTTGGACCTAGAGTCTGTCATACAGAGTGAAGTAAGTCAGAAAGAGAACAACAAATACTGTATGCTAACACATATATGTGGAATCTAAAGAACAAAAGTGGCTCTGATGAACCTAGGGGCAGGACAGGAAGAAGACGTCGATGTAGAGAATGGACTTGAGGACACGGTGAGCAGGGGGAGAGGAAGCTGGGATGAGGTAAAAGAGTAGTGATATATATACACTACCACACGTAAACTAAACAACCAGTGGGAAGCAGCTGCATAGCACAGGGAGATCAGCTCGGTGCTTTGCAATGACCTAGATGGGTGGGATAGGGAGGGCGGGAGGGAGGCTCAAGAGGGAGGGGGTATAGGGTGTATGTATGTATATGGCTGATTCACTTAGTTGTGCAACAGAAACTAACGCAGTGTCGTGAAGCAATTATAGTCCAATAAAGATGTATTTAAAAATAAATAAAGTAACTAATTCTGACGAAATAATTCAAAATATAGTGTAAACGTTCTTTGCAATGTGTTCTGAAACCTGGAAGGTAGTTGAAATAATAATAAGTAACAAAGATAGAGAACTAGCACCCAAGAGTCACGTTTTTTTTTCCTAAGAGCCCAGGAAAATGTAGTGGTCAGCTTAACGCTGAGTTATTTTTGGTTGTGATTTTAAATACAAATAAATATTGTGGGATTTTTTTTTTTGACTCTTTTAACTGTAGTAATAATGCAATGGCCCCAAAGAAAAATTTTCTTGTAAAAGAATACATTAGCTGTCAAAGGAAAAACCTATGAAAAATTAGAATTTTAGATGGTAAAAACAAAGCATAATGGCTAAACAAGACATTCTGAAAAAGCAGAATGATTAGGTACACTGTGGATCACAAATTATTGCACTTTAATTTTTAAATGAGCTTAGACATCTGTGAAATTTAAACCCCAGAGCCAGTGATTTGCGTGCCACTATGTTATAAAAGGAACAAAGCTTTGACATGCAAATTTCAGCTTTATGTTGCATCAGCCCAGGTGACCTTGCAAACAACCTTCACACACACACTGGAAGCTGAGTGATGCCTCCCATATGGATCCATCCTTCCTTTTCCCTTCCCAGTCAAGTTGACAGCAATTCTGGGTTCATTTTCTAAACAGACTGATAAAAGTTATGCTAGTCCTGTACCTGTTATTAACCTCCCTTGTACTATTATTACTCATATTTTTTCCTTTGAGATAAGCAGCTAGACACAGAAGCTGATCTTTGCATATGGTGGGCTATTACCCCAGAAAGAGAACTGCAAATGTCAACCTATTATTGGGTCATTAATGTCAGGTCATGATATTTCAGAATTTGATGTTTTTAACCTTTACAGACATTAACCCACATACAATACACTTTTGAAAAGAGTTTATTTATCCTTAGAAAGAGTGGATGCATGCTCCAGGAATATTGTTCTGTAATATTAGGTACTGTATATATGGTAAGGATCGTTAAGTATATTTAAGTAACCACCTCTTCAGCTTAATTTGGCCCTTCATCTATTACTTTAGAGGAATCTAAAATCATGGACGAAAGAAATGTTCAGACGTCTGATAGGAGAAATGGGGACTGAAACAGAATTTAATAGTGTTCTCTTTTATTAAAGAATTACTCCCAATTCTGACACTGTTTAGACAAAATTTGCAAAGATCATATTATCTTATTTCATTTATTTTTCTTTGAAAGTCAAAACTGTTTCCTGTTATAAAATTCAATGAAGTCAATTTCAGTACACGACGTAGTTTTAGGGTATACCGTTAAAGTCATAATTCAAGAGGCTGAGGAAAATCTAGGATGAAAGCATTTAAGTAGGAGATTTTACACACAGCTGCAGCAGTGCATGCATTGCTCTGGATACAGGCTTGTGTGATGCAGGTTCAAAATATGAGGAAAAAACACAGGGCGCATGTAGATTTTAAAAATATTTGAAGTATTTTTGCTTTTTTATTTTTATTTATTTTTTTATTTTTTTGCTGTACGCGGGCCTCTCACTGTTGTGGCCTCTCCCATTGCGGAGCACAGGCTCCGGACGCGCAGGCCCAGCGGCCATGGCTCACGGGCCCAGCCGCTCCGTGGCATGTGGGATCTTCCCGGATCAGGGCACGAACCCACGTCCCCTGCATCGGCAGGCGGACTCTCAACCACGGCGCCACCAGGGAAGCCCTGCTTTTTTATTTTTATTGCTTTGTCTTTCTGATGTCCCTACCTTTTAGCTTAACTGGCCACATCTTATAACACTATTTTGAAAACTAATACACGACAATGGAGAGTAAGAAAGGAAAGGATACAGTCAGAAGAAAAAACATGAATATAGTGACACACAGTAACTTATGCTCCGAGGAAGGGATTTTCTGCATTTCTGTAATGAAGCGTCCACAGAAATCATCTGTTCATTGAATAACTCATTCATGTGGAGGCTATTATTTCAGTACCTACTACGTACGAGCGCAGTCCCGGGCCCTACTGTGGTGGGCAGACGTTAAGATGGCTTCCGTGATCCCCACATCATGTAATCTGTCCATACGCTTACTTCTATGTAACAGAATGTGGCAAAGGTGATGAGGTACCACTTTCATGATGATGGAGCCTACGAATGTAACTGCCGTCCTGCTAACAAACCGTCTCTACTGTCCGCACAGTTTGCAGGCTTCAGTGGAGCAAGCAGCCTTAGGGGACAGGCTCACACGGCAAAAACCGGAAGGTGGCCTCTGAGCAGCGGAGCGAGGGACCGAATTCTGCCAACAACTATGTGAGCTTGGAAGCTGATTCTTCCCCATTTCAGCCTTTCATGAGACTCCCAACTGACACCTTGGTTATGACCTATGTGAGAGACCTCCAAGCAGAGGACCCAGTTAAGGTATGCTCAGACTCTTGACCCACGGAAACTGTGAGGTCATCAACGTGCCTTTTTAAAGCTGCTAAATGTGTGGTAACTGGTTATGCAACAATAGATAACTAATAAACCTAGGGCCGCCATAACGAGTAAAGCCATTCAGCGCTGCCATCTTGGGGGGGGTTTTGTATAGTCCATGGCGGGAGGAGCACACAGTCTAATACGGCATGATGGACGCTGGCTCTGAAGAGAAAGGGGACTAAGCCTCAACTACGGGGACACAAATCCAGAACCAAAAACTGGGTCGTGAGAAATGAGGAAAGGATCCCAGGCTAGTAGCAGCTGAGGCTTGAAGGATGAACATGAGCTACTCAGGAGAAGGGGTGTGTGTTTTTGTGCACCATGGGGAGGAGAGTGGGGTTAGCCTGGCGGAGGACGTGGCATGTGAAAACACACAGTGGGGAGAAGGTGAGACAAAACATCAACAAGTCCGGGTTGTTGGAAGCAAGGCTAGGAGTAGTAAGAGATGAAGAATAAAAACGGAAAGCAGATCATGAAAAGCCATGTGATTCATGGTGATGATGAAAGCCTTGCCTACAGTAAAATTCAAAGGGTCATATACGTTATACGATTTTGCAGCAGTATTATAGGTAAGGAACATGTGCTCCCAAACGTGTTCTAATTGCTTTGCTAAAGTATAATTTTCAAAAAGTTTAAAATGTGACTTTACTACAAATGTAAAATGAATGTGTGGTCAAAGACTAATTGATGAGGGAATACATGCCAAATCTTATCTAATAAGAAAGCTAATAAAACATTTAAATTGGGTCAACTTTTGAGAGAGTTTTTAATAAGAATTTGAGTTAGATTTACGTTCTCAACTGGACAAAATTATCTGCACTGGTGTAGACAGGACTCTCTGGCTTTCTATCAGTTTTCTACAAGTTGATCTCTACTCCTGCAGAGTTGCAAAAGAACCTGGTCAGTTAAATATACACCCTTCTATAATCCCTTATATCATCGGGTAATTCCAGGAGGGCCCACTAGACTAGGTTCAGCTATCTACTGAAAGGTACGACACAGTCGTCATTTTGCCAGTTTGCAAGTATTGAAAAATGTTTCTTATTGTATGGCATATCACCCTCTTATTTTCACCTCTGGCTGTTTCCTCGGGATTAAATACCTGGACCACTATTTCTCCCGAAACTTGGATTTATTGATCCTTTTTCTGCTGGCACTTAAATTCACAGAGAAATTTGAACTTCTTTGCCAAATCGTTGTATTTTTATCAGAAAGTTTTACCATTTTGTACTGTCACTTCGATTTTCTAAAACTATGTAATTATCTTACTAGAGCGTGTCTAGGGATGTGAGACTCCTTTTATTATTTTGATTGGAACATCAGATCATCTGTATTTTTATACCTGGTTCTCTTTTGTTATTGTTGTTTTGATAGAATGACAATTGTTAACATTTATTCTGCACTTATCTGTACTGGGCATTAGGACAGACATCTCACATGCCTTATCCCTGTAAAAACCTCATAATACTCAGAAGACATTGTTATGATCGGTGTTTTACAAATGAGAAAACTTGATCCACAAAGAGGTCATTTCCTCAAGGCGACAGAGCTAATAAGCACTGGGATTAGAGGTGCACTCAAGTTGACCAGTCCCACTTTGATTAGTGTAAAATCATCATCCAGTGATTAATTCAACTGAGATACAGGATTCCGACAACATCCAGTCATGGTGCTAGACACTGGGAATACCGTGCTAAACAAGATAAATGTTACAGTCTAGAAAAGTTTCTAATGTTGTTTTAAGTTTAAATTAAAGCAAACATTGTGTTTAGAAAGAAGTCTGAGCAATAAGATAAAGCCCTGTTTGTTTTCAAGTGAATTACCACCATCCAACTCCCAGAGAGATCCCAGGGAGTATCACTGGCCTCAGGATCCCCACCAGGTAAGTGCTTTAATTCTGCTCTCACAATGTTAACACTGCTTACTCGCTCATCTTTTGTTTCCTAACTGTATTTTTGCCACAGTCTGGTTTTCTGTTCTTCTCAACTCGGGATCATGCTGTCTCCAGCATCTTATCAAGGATGTCACATTGCTTTCTAAAATGTTCTATGGGCTCTGTAGGAAATCATTTAGAGAAGTGTGTCTTCTTCCGAGTCACACAGATTCCACTCCCTCCAGTTTGATCTGCAATACATTCTTTTAAGCTCCATGGTGTTGAGTTTCATTACTTTTCCCATCTTCAACAAGGAGGGAGCGGTACAACATTGGCATCTGCCCTTGGCTTTGATCTGTGGCCACAAAGGTCTCGGGCCCAGGCTAATCCCCTTGTCATAGCATGTGGAACAGCAGACTGTTTGCGCTTCCAAATGCCATTCCTCCAGGGAGCCTGGGCTGTGCAGGGGTAGTAACTTCTTCTGCCCCAGTCTGGCCCTCTGACAAGTTGGTAGCATACACACTGACTGGGAGGATTGAGAGTCACCATCTTTGTTTTGTATTTCAAACAGGAAAACCAGTTCTATTTCATAAATGACTGAGAACATTTTTTCAGATGGTTCGGTCATAGGCAGTATTCACGGGGTAGCCCCAGTGGAGAGCAGGCTGGCTTTCAGCCTTTGTGCTCTGCACTGATGTGAACTTCTCCTTCTTTCCTTCCTGTGTTCTTATCTTCCTTCTTCCCTTCCTTCCTTGGCTTCTCATACTTTGGTAAAATCTTGGGGAGAGGTGTATTAGGATCAACTAATTTAAGTGCTTTTACACAGAAAGTCATTTATTCCAATGCGAACCCTGACCAGTTTTAGAACTTCCTTGTTAGTGTTTCAAGTGCATTTAGGGTTCCAGGATTCAAGTGCCCCATCCCTGCCTTTACTGGCTGAACAGTGAACAGAGCTGGCATCTGGAATGGAGAGGATGTAGGTTTGTCAAATAAGACCTGGGAGCCCCTATGTTTTCATTGCCATTCATTCCTTCATTACCTAGTCACATATACTAAGACTTGCTGAACTTTGCTCACTCTTGCCATTTCTCTCTAGATCTCTACCCTTCTGCCTCTCTGCTCTCCTGTGCCTTCACAACCCTACCCTAAATTCCCATCACCCAGGGGAACATTGCTATGCGTTACATTCCTACTAAATTTACTAAATGCTTTTCGAGGATGATGACTTAGAAAGCTCTCCATTTTATTTAGGACCTGTTGCATTATATTCCTGTGTTATTCTATCTTTGTCATCAGTTTATTTCTCTCAGAAATATGGTTTTAGCAGCTAACTTTATAAACAACAATGTATGTCACTATTTAAGATTGTTCTGATTCATGGAAAACATATGTTCCAAAGGAGGTAACAAGTAAGGTACAAGTCATAAGAGTAGGGTTAGAAACAGATTGCCCATCTATCATGATCCCTGGGAAAATATTTTTGCTGGAAGTGACAGGCTGCTCTCATTCTAAACTTAGTTTAAATGTAAAGCCCAATAGGCCCACACAACATGTTTTATTTCTCCCCAAAATGTCACCTTTGGTAAAGCACAGTAGATTCAGTCACCCTGGCATTGCTCTGTACAAAAAGATACTTCAGCAGAGATCACACATTTGTCTCACAGCACTGAGGCTCCAGGGAATTGGGTTCTAAATTGTTTCTACGGGTGCTCTGGAAACTACAGTGCACATCAAATGAGAGGTCAGCTCCCAAGTTTCCTGGGGAGACCACAAGAGTATGTTTGCCTTTTGAAGGCAAAAATAAATATTTTTAAAAAGCAGTACTTTGAACATGCAGCAAAGATGCATACCAACCATACATAAGCCAGTGGAGCTAAAACACTTCTTCATCAAATAGAGAACAAGACTATGAATTATAAGCATGGATAGTATAGGTCAGGACTAGGTTAGCTATGCAAATGTTAACATTTTAGAAAATATATATTCAGTATATTTTTAAAAGGAGTTTAGTTTTGTGATTTGCTCAGAACAGGATTTAAATCAAAGAACTGAGTTCAGAATTTTCATGTGAGGTTTTCCTATTAAGAAAATCAATGCATAATACCAAAGATATTTTCACATCTTCTTCCTGTGATGTACAATTTCCATCATTAGTTACTATCTAATGAGGAGTACCAGACAAATGTCCACATTTCCTAGAAATATTAAGGGGATATCCATTACACCTCATCAAGTATTAAAATATCTTTTTTTTTTTTTTTTTTGCTGTACGTGGGCCTCTCACTGTTGTGGCCAATCCCGTTGCAGAGCACAGGCTCTGGATGCACAGGCTCAGCGGCCATGGCTCACGGGCCCAGCCGCTCCGCGGCATGTGGGACCTTCCTGGATCGGGGCACGAACCCGCATCCCCTGCATCGGCAGGCGGACTCTCAACCACTGCGCCACCAGGGAAGCCCTAAAATATCTTTTATGGTATAATCAACATACTTCTGTCACTAGAGTTAAATGTTTCCATCACTTTCCCTTCATGGACTCCTTTTCTATTGCTGTAACCCATGACTGTGGACATAGAAGAGATTCCTCCTCCCCAACCACACCCTTATTGAACCACAGTTACCATGTGGGCTTGCCATGGGATCAGAAAAGGTCTGCAGTTGGCAAACAGAATCATTCAGGGGATTTAACTGTAAGTTACTTGTGTGAAGCTAGGTTTGGGTAGGAACGCTTACTCATTAGAAAGCTGGATGAGAAATGCAGATAAAAGGACAGTACTAAAAATCACCCATCCAAACTATGGTTCTTTTGGAAAGCAAGAAAACAGGACGAAACACAAAATTCTACCCTAACTTAGGCAAACTCCTGTGTCCCACAAAGCACAAAGACTCAAAAGGTCTGTAGGGGTTAGGCTTCAGAGGATTTATCTACATTATTTTATATTCACTTATGTAGTTAATGAGTCAAAATGGCAATAGAAAATATCTATACCTTCTATAAATTTTTTTTCAGAGATCGAGAAAAAACTATTATTGTTTCTCCCTTTGACATAGGTTTCTCACAAATCACTTTCCATAGTGTCTTACATCACACTTTATTTACTATTATTTACATGAACTTATGCTTACCACCCTAGCTTGGAAGTTCTTTAAGAACAAAATCTTTTTTGCATTCTCTACAGTTCTTCATCCAAACTGTTACATATAGCAGATATTCCATAAATACTTATGGTGTTGAATACATTTTTGAAGTATTTAGCCAAATGGAACAGCAGAAGTTTTAGAGCATTAGAGTTTCAAGTCAATAAAATTAGACAATTATTTAGTGATAATACCTATGTGTCAGCAATCTGATAAGCTAGGACAAGAGATAAGATGACTCCTTCCCTGTAAGAACTTAAATCTAAGAGAAATGGGAATCTAGAAACAGATGTGTAAACAAATAAAGCTACTGTAATTAAGACCGTTTGACATGGGAACACAGTTGACAAATAGAAAATTACAACAGAATAGAGAACAGAAAGGAAGTCAGATATACAGCAATAGAAGTTTTTCAATTCAGAGAAGAAATAATGGATTATTTAGTGAATGGAACTTGGCAATTTACTATATGATTTGAACAAAATAACCCTAACAACCCCGTATATACAAAACAAATTCCAAACGTACAAGGACTCCAGTATTAATGAATGAATTTTAAAATTAGAATAATTTTTATATTCTTTAGTAGAGACCTTGAAAAAACCCACAGCTGGGATGCTAGGTAAGCCCAAACCTAGAAGTCTAAGTTAGAAAAAGCTCCTGGAGAAAAGCACTCCTTCTCGGTAGACAATCAGGAGGGGATCCCCTGCAGGACAGACCTTCTTGCAATTTCCCTGCTCTGGCCCAGGTGAGTGGCAGCAGTGAAGCAGCAGCTCTCCCCTCTTCCCCCTTTCCCTGGCTGGTACCAAATGCAAACAACAGCAACAGTCCTTCAGAGAAGAGTCTTTTGACACTCCCCATCTTACACCAGTTCAGCACCAGCAATCAAATGGCCTGCCTCCCCTCTTCTCTGACATGGTTGAGACTCACTAGGGCAGGGTGGAGTGTTCAATTCTCCCTGCCCTACAAAAGTAAGCTCCAGTAGCGACACTACACCCCTGATGCAGAGGTAGAACTGGTGGTGGTGGCTGAATCAGCCCTGCGGGTCCTTTTCTCTCATCACTTTGCCCATGTTGGACCACTTTGTGGGGATTGTGCGATACAGTGCAGAGGCTGAAGTCCCAACTTCTAAAAATGAACAAAAGGAATGAGAGCACTGGGAAACCACAGAGGGGGAAGAAGGGTCATGGAGAGGAGGAAGCAGAAGGACAGGACCCTTTAAATCTTTGCATGAAGTCCTAGTCACCACACTAACAAAAATCAAAGAAAGCTGGAATGGCTATATTAATAGCATACAAAGAAGGCAAATGACCAGAGGTAAAGTGGGACATTTAAAATTGATGAAAGGGTTAGGTCACCAAGGACACAAAACATTTTTATGTTTGTACCTAACACGAGAGCTGCAAAAATACAACAGAAATAAAACTAAAAGAGAAACAAATTCACAGTTATAGTTGGAGTCTTCAATACTAATTCATAGAACAGGTAGAAAAAAATCAACAAAGATGTAGAAAAGTTGAACAGCACAATCAGTTAATTGGATGTGACACTTATGCAACACTCCACCTTCAGCTGAGTCCACATTCTTTTCAAAGGCACATGGAACATGTTTTTAAGATAGACCATCTCCTTGGCAAAACAAATCTTATTTTTATAGAAAACTGAAGATGTACGAAGTTTGTTTTCTGACTATAAAAGCAGTAACTGAAAAAACTGAAAGATGAAAAATCACAGATTAAAAATTATAACATATATCTAAGTAATCAAAGATGAAGTTTCAAGAGAAATTTGAAATTCTTTTCTACTGAATTATAATAAAAACACTGTTGTGAATACATCAAACTAAAAACTTCTGCACGGTAAAGAAATGATAAAAAAAAATGAAAAGGCAACTTCTGGAATGAAAGAAAATATTTACAAATCATATATCTGATAAAGGGTTAATATCCGCAATATATAAGGAACACATAGGACTCAATAGCAATCAATAAACAAATTAAAAGATGTGCAGACATTTTTCCAAAGAAAAATGTAGACATGAGTAGACATTTTTCCAAAGAAGATATTCAAATGGCTAACAGGTACCTGAAAAGGTGCTCAATGTCACTAATCAGAGAAATGCAAATCAAATGCACAATGAGGAATCATTCCACAACTGTTAGAATAGCTATCATCAAAAAGATAAGAGATAACAAGTGTCCGCAAGGATGTAGAGAAAAAGCAACCCTTGCTACACTGTTGGTAGGAATGTAAACTGGTACAGCCACTGTGGAAAACAGTGTGGAGGTTTCTCAAGAAATTAAAAACAGGACTACTGCATAACCCAACAATTCTACTTCTGGGTATCCATACAAGAAAAAAAAAAAAAAGAAATCACTAACTTGAAAAGGTATCTGCAGCCCCATGTTCATTATTCATAATAGCTAAATCAACCCAAATGACCATTGACAGATGAATAAAGAATATGTGGTATATGTATACACACACACACACACACATATATATATATATATATATATACACACACAAAATGGATTATAATTTAGCCATAGAAAAGAAGGAAATCCTGTCATTTGTGGCAACATGGATAGACCTTGAGGGCATTGTGCTAAGTTAAATAAAACAGAGAAAGACAAATACTGCATGGTATTATTTATATCTTCAATCTTAAATTTAAAAAAAAAAGCAAGCTCAGACAGAAAGTAGAAAAGTGGTTGTTAGGGTCTCAGGGGTGTAAGAAATAGGGAGTGGTTTGGCAAAAGTGTACAATAAGAAAAAAAGGTTAACATATGATTTATTTCACTTATATGTGGAATCTAAGGAAAAAAACTCAGAAAGAAGAGATTGGTGATTGCCAGGGGCAGGGGGTTAGAAGTGGAGGAAATGGGTGATGCTGGTCAAAGAATATAAATGTCTAATTATAAGATGAATAAATTCTGGGGATCTAATGTACAACATGGTATCTATAGTTAATAATGTATTGTATATTTGAACATTGCTAAGAGAGTAGATCTTAAAATTTCCTACTTAAAAATAATGTTTAACTGTGTGAGGTAATGGTAACTAATGGTTAACTAATCGTGTGGTAATCATTTCACAGTATATACATGTATAAGATCATCACACTGTACACCTTCAACTTACACAATATTACATGTCAATCATATCTCAGCAGAGCTGGGAGAGAAAAGAATAGCAAAAAGCTGTTAAAACTAACATAAAAATCTAGTTTTCAGCTAAACTGCTGAGTGAGGCTTTAACATTCAAAGCTTATGTTACAAAAGAAAAATCAGTAATTTAAGTTTAGAGTAAGAAACTTGAAAAGGAAGGGCAAACTGTGCCTAAACCAAGCAGAATGAAGGGAAAAATAAGAGAAATTAATAAAATTTTAAACAAAAATAGAAACAAATCATCGAAATATAAGATTCTTCAAAATCAGTCAATTGATAATTGAAATTGATAAACCTCCAGCTGGTTTGACCATATAGTAAAAGGAGGAAGGGAAGATGCAGTTGTGGATATTGACAAATGAGTGGATATCACTACTCACCATATAGAAATTAAAGAATAACAGATTATTATGAATCACTCTATGCCCATAAATTTAACTGAGATGAAACTGACAATTCCTTAAAGGAAACAAATCGGCAAGACTCAGAAGAAACAGATAAGCAATGCTATTGAAAAAAAAAATTCTAAAAAAGAGATCTAACTTCATGCCCACATCATTTTGCTGGTTCATTCTACCAAATATTTAAGGAAGAAATGAATTCTAGACAGTCTCTTCCAGAAATTAGAAGACAGAATTCTATTTTATGAGGCTACCATAAAATCATATAAGGAGAGAAAATAAAATTTCACACCAATATACTTTATGGACAAAGGCATGAAAATCCTCACCAAAATGTTAGCAAGTCAAATCCAGCAACATATAAGAATAATGAAAACCAAGTCCTGTTCAACCTTTGAAAATCAAAGTAATACCATATTATCAGACAAGAGAAAAGCATACCAATAGATGCAAAAACTAACAACACACACTGTAATATTCAAGACTCATTCATGATAACTATCAGCAAACTAGACATAGAAGGGCTTCCTTAAACTATTAAGGGACATTGAAAAAACAATCCATAGCAAAGTCACACCGAATGGTTAAAGACTGAATGCATTCCCCCTATGACTGGTAGTCAGGCAAGAATGTTTGCCAGTACCAGCCCTATCCGATACCACGCTGAAAATTCTACCAAATTCAGTAAGAAAAATAAAATCACTTGGACTGGAAAAAAAATTAAGAATAGCCTTATTTGCAGAATACACGATTGTCTTTAAGACAAGGAATTTACCAAAATTTCTTTTAACTGTAATTAAATAAAGGAAGTTCACTGGGTAAATATGTCAATTCTAGCCAAAGTGATCCTTACATAAACATAACCTCAGCTGTATTCTATGTATAGATATGCTTACAGTAAAATTTATATGAATAAAGGACTCAAATAGCCAAAATAATTTTTAAAAAGAATCAAGTTGGAGTACAAACAATACCTGATTTTAAATTATACTCTAAAGCTTGAATAATTAACGAAATGGCCAAAGGAAGGATCAAAGAACTATTGCCCAAAGTCAGTTCAACATTTGTTTTTGTAAAGTTTTATTAGAGCAAAGCCATGCCCTGTTATTTACATATTGTCAATGCTGCTTTTCAGGTACAACAATAGAGTTGAAGGTAGTTGTGAGAGTGACCCCTATTGCCAATAGAAATATATGCCTCTTTCAAATCTTGGGCTTTCTTACGCTTCAACTACATGTGGTAAAATATATTCCCCGTTTGAAGAATCAGTTTTTAGCTTTTATATACATCTTTTAATACATCCATGTATGTAATAATATAAAAGCATTAATCTGTGTTACAGAAGAGGTGATTATGCCTTTTAAAATTAAGGCTTAATTCTCCAACGTTTAAAAGTTTGTAAGATAAAAAAGGTAGAAGTACACCCAAACATCACCATGAAATTCCGGTGGTCATAGATACTCATATTTCAATTGGCGCAGAGCATCCCTGTACTTTTCCATGCTCAGAATAATATACTTGTGTATTCATAAACACACTCACAAGCTTTTTTCTTTACAAAAAAGGTTTTATGCCCATATTATTATACATTTTTTCTTGAAGATGTATTATAGATACCATTCTATAATACAATTATATAAACTCTATATCAATTATATAAACTTATGCCATTGGTTTATATAATTGATATATTTGGTCTTATTCCTAAATCTTCTAATGTTCTTATTAACAGTATATTGGGTTTTTTGTTGCCTTTTTAATTATCTTGCTTTTCCCACCTGTATTAACCAGGTTTACACTGAAATTGCCTTCTTTGCCTCTTATAATTTGAAATTTCTGTATATATCTCTACTGTAGTGATTTTCTACCTGTAACATTTAAATGCCTTTAAAACTAGTGTATACAAGCCCTCACATGATCATAATTGCACATTTAATTTTCCTCACACCTTCCATCCTACTTCCAGTGTTTGAGATAACTTGAAACTTTAGATACATTCTTATTCAGGGCTTTTAATAATATCATAGGATAATAACATGCATACAATTCTATTCCACTATGAATATATAGAACGAGAGAATCTTATACTTTGCTACATCATCTTCAAAAGAAATCGCAAGACAACTGTATATGTTACAGTTGAACTAGACCTAGAATAACTGAACTGAGTAAAGCTTGGCATTAGCATATTTCCACTTTTATCTTCCACTGACTTTAATTCTGGTTCTCAGCTATGTGACATGACACCCAATATCCACATTTAGAGTATTTTTCACTATTTCATTTAACAAGAAAATAAAAGATTGAATATATATCACGCACTGTGCCAAGTGGAAAAAAAACTGAAAATGGTGTTTGATCTCACAAAACTACCAGTTTAATGGGGCAAAAAAATAAATTGGTTGTCAAATGTAATAGAATGAAGTAAGTGCTGTGATGGGCAAAATATTGAGTGCTACAAAAGCACATAAAAAAGGAAACCTGTTCTCTCTCCGAGGAAGAGATATCAAGGAGTATTATATTGCCTGATATTAGGGTATACTACACATGGATATAAAAAAAGAAAAAATTGTGGAGATAAAGATAGTTGTGAAATAGAGTAATCGAATGATAATTCATTGTGACAGGAAGATTACAGAAAATGGGGAGCAGGAAGGTAAGAGTTCAGAATGATGAGTCCAGCATTTTAAGTATAAAAAGCTTCAAAAGTCTTGCTAAAATTTTGGACCTTATTTTCAGGGCAATGTTATTAATTGTAAGTCTGATTAAATCAGAGCTTTAACATATTATTCTTAAGAACAGGCAAAATTCCCTCATTTTTAAAAAGCATGCAAAGTCTGTATACACATTGACAAAAAAGGACAGGTTGAATTCATAAATTAGTGACCCTAGTTGAAGCTAATATGCAGCTCAGTGAAACATCAACATAACCTAGCTTTCAAAAAAAGTAAACCAGGTCATTTGAATGCAGGAGGGCAGTTTATGGTTTTATTTTCAATGGTGCTCAGAGTAGATAGCGATTTACCGTAACTATGCTTCATAATGAGGGTAATCATTTATTTTAGAGACATATAACAAACAATGTAAAAAGTTTTATTGAACTGTTTAAGAAAATAAATCGCTTCACAAGGGTGTTGTTTTCATACTTATTTCTTAAAGTTGACAAAGAACCTTAAGCATATTGTTCCAGCTGAGCCAAAGAAAATACAGCTATTATTCAGTATCCTTCTCAGTGAAGGACATAAAATTATTTTTAATTTTGAAATGGAACTAAAGTTGAATAAGTATTTAATGGCTATATGGTCATATTCAGTAAATTATGGTTGAAAACAGAATTTATGAGTTTGTTTTTGGCCACTAGGGCATTATGTTCCCATGAAGCTATCTGACAAAAAATAATTCATCTCAGCCATAAAAGTCACTTTACAAAATTGTAGATAAGTTTATTATGCATGTTTTCTTAAAATAGAGGTAATTGGAGTATACACAACAATTTCTGTTGTAATGAAGTATTAGCAACCCAATTTTACAATGACTACCCTGGGCATTACACTGTCATTGCCTAGATCTTCATGCACAGATCCTTAAGGATTAGTTTTTTTTATTACCTTGTCTGAAAATGATCCTATTTTTTAGTTATTTTTTTCATGTTACTGTTATGTGAAGACATGAGTGTATTATCATTATATCTTAAAATTAAGGCCTTTTATTATTTTTAAAATTATTTATTTTTTTGCTTAAACAACAGATATTTCTTACACTTCTGAAGCCTGGAAGTCTGGAATCAGGGAGCCAGCATGGTCAGGATCTGGTGAGGACTATCTTCCTATCTTGTAAATGGGCACCTTGCTGTGTGCTCACATGGCCTTTCCTCAGTGCATACATGTGGAGAGGGAGAGCAATATATTTCTCTTCCTCTTCTTTTTTCCATCTTTATTGGAGTATAATTGCTTTACAATGGTGTTAGTTTCTGCTTTATAACAAAGTGAATCAATTATACATATACATATGTTCCCATATCTCCTCCCTCTTGCATCTCCCTCCCTCCCAACCTCCCTGTCCCACCCATCCAGGTGATCACAAAGCACCGAACTGATCTCCCTGTGCTATGCGGTTGCTTCCCACTAGCTATCTATTTTACATTTGGTAGTGTACATATGTCCATGCCACTCTCTCACTTTATCACAGCTTACCCCTGCCCCTCCCCATATCCTCAAGTCCATTCTCTAGTAGGTCTGTGTCTTTATTCCCATCTTGCCCCTAGGTTCTTCATGACATTTCATTTTTTCTTAGCTTCCATATATATGTGTTAGCAAATGGTATTTGTCTTTCTCTTTCTGACTTACTCCACTCTGTATGACAGACTCTAGGTCCATCCACCTCACTACAAATAACTCCATTTCGTTTCTTTTTATGGCTGAGTAATATTCCATTGTATATATGTGCCACATCTTCTTTATCCATTCATCCGATGATGGACACTTAGGTTGTTTCCATCTCCTGGCTATTGTAAATAGAGCTGCAATGAACATTTTAGAGTAACCTTTGTTAGACCACATCTGAAAAAATTAAGGATGTGGCCAGGGCTATGCTTCTCTGATGGATTCCTGATGGTCAGAGTTGATAGCACCTGATAAGTTCTTCATAAATATGTTCACCACTAATGAATATCAAATTCTTCATGCATATTAGCCTACAATTGAATTCTGTTATTCAGGGTATTTGTGTTCTATTAAGTCACAGAAAACACTGAATTAGCAGGTATTGAACCACTGCTTATAGGGGAAATACAGCATCAGGTTCCTGTGAGCCTTTGTTCACAACATTTTCATCAAATGATTAATATATAACCTTGTTGTATATGTTTCTGTTTATAGACATTGTATTTACTAGATTCATTAACATTGAACTCATGGCCAACAGCACTATAACTCAAGCTTGAATAAAGCTTATCAAACACACACATTTTTCACCGTAAGGTGTATCAGAGCCTTCTCGTACATAGGAACAATGGGCAGTTTTCAGCACTACAGTTGGGAGCCATTTTGAACAAAGTTACAAAGAAAAAAAAACCTGCCAATTTTTTTTTAGAAGATTGAAATAAAAGGAAAGATATACTATGTTCGTGGAATGTAAGCGTCAATGTTGTTAAGATTTCCCCCAAAATTGGTCTGTAGAATCAGTGCAATTCACATTCTAGAAAGCTTTCTGTAAAAATTGAGATAATTCTAGGACTTACATGAAAGTGCAAAGTACCTAGCCACATCCAAAATCTGGGTGAAAGAAAACCCAGAGAAATCAAAGCTGGTGGACTCATACTCCCTGATTTCACTTTCTATAAAGCTACAGTAATCTGGAGTGTGGTAATCATGAAAGAATGTATAAATCAATGGAAGAGACTCACTGATGTATAATTCAAATGATTTTTGCTAAAAGAGCCTCGGTAAATTAATGAGGAAAAACTATAGTTTTACTAGTGTGATTAATAGGAAAAGATACTTTGTAAATTGTAAGGTAAGATATTGGAAAAAATAACCTTAAGTGTAATTTTCAAATAGGCAGTAATAAAATAATTTCCAGTTATATTTAGCAGAATGATAACTGGACAAGTACACTATTTCTCATCATTCAGCCCATAGTCTACTAGTTTATTTCTGAGATTCTTGCTTCAGACCTAGACTACGTCAGAGAGCACAGCTTGTATATTTCTCAAGCCCAGAGATAATTTGAACAAACACAAGAGCCTGAGATCAACTAGACTTGAAGAAAAACTTTCTGTGTGTTAAAAACACAAGTTGGGAGGTATCAGAAATTTTGTGCTGTGCGAGAATACAGGGTAAATACATATCAGTAAACACATATCTGATAGGTGGCACATATACAGGATTTACCTCTGCCCTATGATCGCTGATATTTGTTATTTTTGTAAAACTTTCCGAAGGCACTAATAAGCTTAAAATGGGCAATTTTTGACAGGTTTTCCTGTGTCCAAATTATAGATTCTCAGAAATATGATTGTTAAATTTAATGAGGTACCAGTTACTCAATAATTCTAGTTGACCAATTTGTTGTAACTGTTTACAGCAATATGAAAAATCTATAGCTTCAACATAAGGAATTTCCTGTATTCTTTTTGTTAATTAGTGCTATCTTTTTGTAAACTGACTTTTAATATTACTCTTAGTAGGGCTAATATCTAGATTGAAAAGGGAGAGAAGAAAACCTAGTCTCTTGTTTATATGGATACTCGTTACCATGTCTATTACTGAAAGCATTGGGCGAATGAGAAGAATGACTGAATAAACATGTGTATCAAATAAAATTTCTTAACATTTCTTATTTTTACTGTAAGAAGCATATTTCCCCAACCAAAAAGGCTTAAACAGTCATTAGTCTCAACTTATTTTTGCTATTTATCTAAAAGCAGTCTATAAAGGATGGGTTGTTCCTACATACATAAGTTTGGGTAAGTGTAATGTTAACATCTACTAGCAAAATGTTCAGCAACCTATTAAAATACAACCATAAGTGGAACAAATCCTCTGTTAAGGCATATTTATTTCAAAATAATCACGTCTCCAGAATTGGATGTCTTTTTGACCCTGGTTTGTATATGTGCAAATGCATTATCAGAACATATGGATGTGTTTTGGAACTAAGAAATAAAATTAATAAGCAAACGGGAAATAGATAACTATTCAGTAACCACTGAGGAACAAATAGATCTGGATTATGTGAAAATGTTGGCTCTCTATTAAAGGAATTATAACAAGTATAAAAGGCACTGAACTTTATATACTTTCTGAGGAACTACAAGTAAGAAACATAGATAACAGATTGGTTCACAGCCAGAGAAATCATCTTCTGGCAATAGAATTTCTATTAGCATTCAAATATCCACCAAATAGAGCAAACCTAAAAATTTCTTCCCATGGGTTAAACTGGTGATAGAATTGTCTTGAGGTGGAACTGAGGCAACATCAATTCAATCAAAATATTCCTTTGTTCTCCACCCCACCCTTAACAGAGACCATTTACTCTAAGAGTAGCTTAGCAATAGGATCCTGACAAATTGCATTGGTTTGGCAACCTAACACCTCTTCAGTGGCCTTAGATGAAATGAATAACTAATTATGTCTGCACCATTATTATAGACAGCAGATAATGCTGATATCATGAACAGATTTGATAGGAAAATATGAAGAGTGTAATTTTTTTCTAAATGCACTATGTTCCAAGTGTTCATACACTGATGTTAAAAGTATTTGCTTTCCGCTAGCAAGATTGGCAGAAGACACATATCCAATGATATTTTGTGCATGGTAGTCCCCAGCTGCTTTGGGGAAAGTTATCCCTCGTTAGCTTATACAATGATCAGTTACTTCTAAGAGTTAAAGGGATTTAAATATGGTATCTAAAATATGAGAGGAAGGTCCAAAGCATTTGGTTTTTTCACCTCACCCACATAATTTGCCGACTAATTCAGTCTTACGGACAGAAATATTGCTAGGCACAGGGTGTTTAAGGCTGAAAGTGACATGAACCATATTTTTAACTTTTCAAATTGAATTATCATATTCATACAGAAAAGTGAGCAAATTTTGAAACTGTCCATAACTATGTAGCTGACACTAGATCAAGGAAGACGTGGTCTGCCTTGGTTTGTTCCTGATTTCAGTAAGAAATTTTTGAATTTTAACTATTATGTAACATGTTAACTTCTAGTGTCAAGTTTATGCTGTTCTTATTTTTTAAGTTGGAAATTTTCCTTTTTTGTCCTATCTCCTTGAAGAATTGTCCTCAGTGTTACTCCTTCCATAAGTATTTGGAAGACTTCATTATTGAAGCTGCTGAGCCTGTAGTTTTCTGTGACTTTTTTTTTTAATTACCAATTCAGTGTCGATAACAGAATGCAGACTATTCAGTTATGCTATTCTAAGTTTGCTATGTTGAATTTTTCTAGGCATTTGTTCATTTCAAAGTTTTCAAATCTGTTGGCAAAAAATGGAGTCATATGGTTCACTTATGGGAAAATATTATAAAATATACAATGTCTCATTTTTTGTGCATGATATTAATAATTTGTACCTTCTCTGTCTCTCTCATTAGTTCTTCTCAGGGGCTCAGTTTTATTCTTTCCACAAAGAAGCAATTATTTCCTCTTTCAATTGAACATACTTCTGTTTTATAAATTTCTGCTATTATTTTACTTGCTTTTTTGCATTTGCAGGTATTTTAAAGCTTTTCTGGGTGCAGATGGATTCCTAACTTTTCTTCTTCATTAGTATATGCATTTAAAGCTACACATTTTCCCCTGAGCACAGCTATAGCTGTGTCCCACATGTTCTTACTGTCATTCAAAATATTGTTTAATTTTGATTTCTCATTTAACCTACAGGATAATTAGAATTATATAACTTATATAATGAGAACTTATATAATTAAAAGGTAAATATTTTTCCTACTCACTTTTTGTTACCAATTTCTACCTTATTTATGCCATATTCATATAATATGTCCTATCCTTGAGAATTTATTGACATTATTTTGTGGTCTTGTATATGTTTGGTTGCAGTGTGTGTGTACAGCCATGCTCAAGAGCAAACGCAAAGAACCACAGAAACATTTACAAAAAAATTAGGTAATTAGGTATTCTCCAAAAAACAAACTGGAAGTAAGATGGGGAAAACCAACAGCAATCACAGAACCGTGGGTTATCTTCAGGTGTATGGGGGAAAACTGAGGAAGGCAACAAGGCATCTGAAGGACATGGTGAACCTAGGCACTGTGCCCAACTCTTAAAGGCCACCTGCAATTTCTAACCAACATGCTCACTTCCTCCCTGAAGCCAGTGCAGAGATGTTCTGGGGTGGGTAGGCTGTCAAGATGGATTCTTATGTAACACAGCATAGTCATAGGGGTGACATCGCATCGCTGTCACCATTTTCTGTCTGTTTGAAGCAAGTCACAGGTCCTGTCTACCTTCAAAGGGAGATTACACAAAGACATGAGCACCAGTGAGGCAGCTTAGAGTGTGTCTGCCACAGTCAGGGTGACCCTCATCCAACCTGTCATTAAGTAAAATGGTTCTTTATGAAAGCAGGTCTCTCTGGATAATGTAGACTACTTCCAGGGTATAACACACTACCGATCCTACATCTGTGTCTAATTTGTGTTCCTTACAACCATGAAGAAGTTTAAAACTCTGCTTAGCTTCTCAGTCTCTTGGATCCCATTCTTAATTTTTACCCTATTCTCCTTGGCTTCTATGCAGCTAACCCACAGTTAGTCACTGGCAAAGACCTTGAGGTAAAATACTATATCAAATGCTGGGCTCATCTCTATGTTTTACCTCTTTCAGAGATCTATCTTGTTGCCTTCCGGTTATCTCATGAAGGTTAGTTTATAACAGTACGTAATATATAATCTTTAAAAATTAATTCTATAGCCATTCCATTATGCCAAATATTTTATTATTTTTCTTGTTAATAGTATATTTTTTTCTCTGAACTAACCTGATCATTTGAAGGTTATATTAGTATACAAAACAGAATATAGTAGGAAACATACATCTATTTCTGTAAGAAACTTAGAAAACAGGCTTATTAAGTATTATAGCTATTAAATATGCTAGAAAAATTTATATGGTTGATAGTGCATTTAAATATTATCCCAACAAATCAAATAATTGGCCCTAATTAATGAATATTTTCAACACCCAAAGACAAATTCAGCTGCTAGCAATTTAACTGAATCATTGGTTGCCCTCTTTAACATTTTTGTAAGTCATTTGGCAGAAAATATAGGAAGGAAACCTTTTTTTAGATGAACCTAAGCTAGAAAGTATCCCTTAAGATACAAGGTAAAGATTTATCACTGTGTGGTAAGACCTTCATCCCCGTGTCTGAATGAGGAGATTCCATAACATCCAATATAACACAGCTAGCATCTGAAGTACTATCTGACTTCAAAGATCAATTCCCTACTCTCCATCCTCTAAATGTTATACTTCATGGAAGACAGGAAACAAAAAGAATTGATCTAAGAAGGGAATACTCCTTGAAAACACAATCTTTCTTATTCTCAAATAGAAAATGAGAGGAAAAATGGTACAAAGAAATACTGTGTTGGAGAGGATGAAGGAAAGAACTTAAGCCTTATGATGTTAAGTTGACCTTCCCAGCTGAATGACAGGAAGCAAGTCTGTACTGTGAGTGTAAAGTGTGTAGGTGCAATTTAAGGATGCATCCTCTGTGCTGCAAAGAGCCTGTATTTCTGTGTTAGTATGTAAATGTTTTAAACAATATCCAAGGGTTAACTTATCTCACAGGACTTTCATAAGTTTGTTTCCTTGTATTCTGTTTTACGTCTCTAATCTTGTCTCTTATTTTTCTGTACAATGGAGAGAGACTTTAAATTCCTTCATAATAAGTGGCTACTCTCGGATATAAAAATTCAAACCAAGATATTGCATCTTTATGCTAAGGTATAAGATATTGGGTCCCCACTGATAGCTGGACAGCATGGAAGTGGTAGGACAGGAATCCTGGGATAAGACAATAGCTTTACCCAGGGCTTAGTATACTCAAGATATACTAATGAGCACATGAGAAAGTGATGATAGGGACTAATTATCTGTTTAGCCCATTTTTTCCCCTAAGACTTTGTAGAAAGCATATTTACATTATTCCATTAACTTAAGGTTGCACACCGTGTGAAACATGTTTGAATGAAATACACATTGTGATCATTTGTAAGGTAACGGACCCTAGTTCCTTCCCACTAAGGTGTTTTTGTCTCAATCTATGACTTGCTAGTGCCTAAGCTGTATTTGACTGTTATCTGTCAGTCATTCTGTTCAAATGATCATATTAAGTATGCTCTGAAAAATAGATGAGGAAAAACACATGGCATTAATGCTAACAGGAAGCTCCTTTCCAACTTTGTTGGCCTCCTGGCCCAAACTCCTTCACTCTAAAAGACAGATAGAGAATGACACATCTATTTTCTTTATTACATCAGGTCTTAACCCAACATTAATATCAATTGAATAAAAATCAATTTTAAAACTTCCCCCAAATGTCACATTATTCATAAATAGATCATGCTGTCACAAAATGCAGTATCTATTAAAGCAATAAAAGTAAAACACAAATGCCCTGTGTTGACATTTCACTGCAGAGCATCTCCACTAATAAGATTCTGGCTCCGGTTCCAGTTCTAATGCACTTGTGAAACACTAGAAACCAAATATAAATCAAATGTTATAAAGCAGCTCCAAGCTCCATGGCAGCAGAAGAACCTAAAGAAAAAAAGGCAGTGGAAGGAAAAGGGCAGGGAAGTTCTGCTTCTCCTCCCCTGCAAGTTAGGCAAGCATTTTTCTTTCCTTACTCCTTGTTATGTGTATTGTATTAAAACTGTAAATTTGGGGCTTCCCTGGTGGTGCAGTGGTTGAGAGTCCGCCTGCCGATGCGGGGGACGTGGGTTCGTGCCCCGGTCCGGGAAGATCCCCATGCCGCGGAGCGGCTGGGCCCGTGAGCCATGGCCGCTGAGCCTGCGCGTCCGGAGCCTGTGCTCCGCAGCGGGAGAGGCCACAACAGTGAGAGGCCCACGTACCACAAAAAAAAAAAAAAAAACAACTGTAAATTTGGGAAAGGAAATACCTGACTACAAATACTGTACATACAGTAAAGCCCCAAGAGGTATTTTTATATATATATATATACACACACACACATCTCACACCATTTACAACACTACAATAAATGTCTCATGAGGATGTGTGCTTGCACACGCACAATTTTACTGATATATACATTATGTTGTCTTATGTTTTCATGTAATATTTGATCATATGCTGTTTTTCTTTTTTAATGTGTTCACAATTGCATTTGACTGGTTAGAGGGATTTTCCATCTAACCATTATTATTTCCCTTCCAAATTCCCCATCTGAATCAGTAACTTTACTATATCCTACAAAACAGATGATAAAAATACTGTCTTTGATTGCCTTACTCCTTTGGTTTTCTTTCACCAGTGAATAAGTTTTCCCTTTTAAATTACGTTTTCTCTTTTGATTAAAAGTAGATGTACAGAAAGGCAACTCTAGGAAGAAAACTTCCAGTTGAACTAATATGGAACCCATTTGCTAATTGTGGGGTGAAAAAGTTTTTTTTAATTAAAAAAAGTAGACAGACAATATTGTAAAGTATTACAACCATTTCTCAAAAATCCATAAAGTTTCTTACGTTTCTTTATTAGCTTATTGGCTATCATTGATATATCATTTGTTCATTTAGAATTGCCTTCCATAATCTCTTCCCATTTCCTATTTAAAATTGGTAATTTTATACTTTCATTAAGTTGCATTAAAGTTTCCCTCTGCTTTTACAGAAATTTGCTAAATGTTAAGTTAAATAGCTTCAGAAAGAAGCCAATATTCGAGCAACATATACACTGAAAAATACTGTATTAGAAAAGTTTGATTTTTTTCCTCTGGAAATCATTTAAGTCTTACATAAATATGGGTGTGTTAAGTTCCAAAGTGTCTTTCTGCACAATGATTTTATACATATTAGACATTTATAGTCACCAATGGAAAGCCACAGGACACAGTTATGTTCAAATAATGTTATTTGACTTGCTAAATGAAACGAATATCTAAAGTTGTAGTTTCAAAGGAGCATATAACAGCTTTTCTGAGGAAGACTGGGGAATTTTACTTCTTTATCTGATGAGTCATTTTCCATTATTTCTGGGGAATGAAATTCTACAAAGGGGTGAAAGTTAAATATCAGCTTCCTTTTGTTGTCCAAACCTTTATTAAAATTTAACGAGTCTTTTTCAATATTTACATAAAGTACTTTATTATCAAATGCTTAATGTCATGAATTAATGTATTTTTAGTATGAAAGTAGTGAAGTTTTTCCATTGACCTGTACGTCATTCTGCTCACTGATATAATTAGTGGTAATTAAACATTATCTCCCTTAATCAATTCTTTAAAGCTAGCAGGAGGGCTTCCCTGGTGGCACAGTGGTTGAGAGCCCGCCTGCCGATGCAGAGGACACGGGTTCGTGCCCAGGTCCGGGAAGATCCCACATGCCGTGGAGTGGCTGGGCCCGTGAACTATGGCCGCTGAGCCTGCGCGTCCGGAGCCTGTGCTCCGCAACGGGAGAGGCCACAACAGCGAGAGGCCCACGTACCACAAAAA